>JAVJGG010000059.1:365745-411214 GCA_035590195.1 Aviceda cuculoides
CCACCACCTCTCCTACCTCGCCTATCCCTTCTGAAGAGCTTATAGCCATCCATTGCAGCACTCCAGTCATGGGAGTCGTCCCACCATGTTTCCATGATGGCGACTAAGTCGTATCTATCCTGCTGCACGATGGCTTCCAGCTCCTCTTGTTCATTGCCCATGCTGTATACATTGGCATAGATGCATTTGAGCTGGCCTATCGAATCCACCCCTAACATCAGCATGCTGCCTCCAGGCTCATCTCTGGTGCACCTAGCTTTATCCCTTACCCCCTTCAAACCTAGTTTAAAGCCCTCTCTATGAGCCCCACCATCTCAAGAGTGAGGATTCTTTGACCCCTTTGAGATAGCTGGATACCATCTGTCGCTAGCAAGCCTAGTGCCGTGTAAACCTCCGCATGATCAAAAAAACCCAAATTCCAACAATGGCATCAGCCTCTGAGCCATGTATTAACCAAGTGTGTTTTCCTATTCCTTTCAGTGTATTTCCCTCCCACTGAAGGGATTGAGGAAAACACTACCTGTGCTCCCGATCCTTCCAATAATTGCCCCAGTGCCCTGAAGTCCCTTTTGATTGCCTTTGGATTTCTCTCTGCAACCTCCTCGCTGCCAACCTGCACAACCAGCAATGGGTAATAATCAGAGGTCCAAACCAGACCAGGGAGTTTCCTGGTGATGTCTTTTACCTGGGCCCCAGGGAGGCAGCAGACTTCCCTGTGGGATGGGTCACATCTGCATATTGGGCTCTCTGTCCCCCTCAGAAGGGAATCACCTACGACATTTACCCTCCTTTTTCTTTTTTCAGAGGATGTGAGAATGCAAGGGGCTGCCGGACTGAGCCTAGGCACCTCCCTAGATAGGGCTTCACCTACACCCTGATCTTCATTAACCTGGTCCTCAAGTTCCAGAGCCCCATACCTGTTGTGTAAGGGCAACTGGGAAGGTGAGGGAGACCGGGAGGGGATTTTCCTGCCTCCCCGAGCAGGGACCTGTATCCATTCCCCTCCATTTCTTAGGTCCCCTCCTGCCTGGTGGCAAGAGGGCAGGGAAACCTCCGCTTCTTGCGAAGCCTCCATCTGCTGCCTCTGCCTCAGGGATGACAGGGTGTGGGTCCACCAGTCTATCTCCCTCTCAGAGTCCTGATACTCCTCAACCTCTCCACTTCCTCCTTCAGCTCTGCTACCAGGCTGAGCAGATCATCCACCTGGTCACACCTCACACAAGAGGTGCCCCCGCTGCCCTCCGGCACCAGTGATAGACTCAGGCACTCCCCGTAGCCGGAGACCTGGACAGCTGCACATTTACATGGGATTCAACAAATACAGATTTGGGAACCAGCTCAAATAAACTGGTACAAATGAATCAAAACTCCCCTAAACTGGTAGATATGAAGACAAGACCTGCTTAAAGGATTTGCTTTGGTGAATACTTTAAAATGAAACAAACCCAAAACATTATTTACCTGTACATCTGTACTTATATTAGAGCTCTTGCATAAACTGACAGCATATACAGCTATGCTAGTAGCACTTCCACAAACTTGATGCAAATGAACAGATGCATTTCACATACAGAAAGCACTTCTATTTCCCCACAAGTAATTTCTACTGAGGCATGTTGTAAATAAGGGTTTACACATGGAACTCGAAAATACAAAGCATTAGTAGCACAAGTAAGGGTTTTAGAGAGATGAAACTTGTGGTTCAAAGGGCTTTCTGTACCTGCGATGAATGCAAATTCTACAGAGTCAGAGAGGTAGTCAAGTCACTTGTATATCCTGTGGGTTTCATATACGTAACTTACTGAATCAAGCAGGAGTTCCCCCTCTGAGATGAAAGGAGAGAATATACCAGAAAATATCATGGGTACTTCCTCAAGCCTCTTGTATGGGGTTTGTGTGGCAAGCACTAGGAGGGCTGCTATGGGGAGAATTAACTCCATCTCAGCCAGACCCAATACAGTGCTGCCCAAGAGAGAGGAAATTTCAAGCACGTGCTTAAATTTAATCACACTTGTTGTGGTTTAACCCAATCCAGCAACTAAGCACCACACAGCTGCTCACTCGCCTCCCTCACAGTGGGACGGGGGAGAGAATCAGAAGGATAAAAGTGAGAAAACTCATGAGCTGAGATAAAGACAGTTTAATAGGTAAAGCAAAAGCCACACACGCAAGCAAAGCAAAACAAGGAATTCATTCACCGCTTCCCATGGGCAGGCAGGTGTTCAGCCATCTCCAGGACAGCAGGGCTCCAGCACATGTAACGGTTACTTGGTAAGACAAAACACCATCACTCTAAACGTCCCCTCCTTCTTCCCCCAGCTTTCTATGCTGAGCATGACATTGTATGGCATGCAATATCCCTCTGGTCAGTTGGGGTCAGCTGTCCCAGCTGTGTCCCCTCCAAACTCCTTGTGCAGCCCCAGCCTCCTCGCTGGTGGGGTGGGGTGAGAAGCAGAAAAGGCCTTGGCTCTGTGTAAGCACTGCTTAGCAATAGCTAAAATATCCCTGTATTATTAACACTGTTTTCAGCACAAAACCAAAACATAGCCCCATACTAACTACTATGAAGAAAATCAACTCTATCCCAGCCAAGACCAGCATAACAGTGAAGTCTGTGGCTTACCACAAAGAGTTAAACTCCACTGAATTTCAAGCATATTGTTATTCTAAGGTGTTTTGCTCAATCAAGCATTATAAGATTATAATGTTACATAGTACTAGGTGTCATAATTACAACATTATCAAGCTGCAAAACACAATTATGTGGTATTCACTATTGAACTAATTCATTTGTATAGTACAAGTCAAATATAATTTAGAGAGCAAGTCTGATGAGAGCTTTATTGAAAGTGACCTGCCTATTGGAAGGTGTGAGAACGGCTTTGTTGCCTGCACGCTTTGAAGATGATGATAAAAGAGTGATATGCTATATCATTACTGTGAAATACTGGAAATGAGCCCAACCTGCAATGCTCAGATCTATATCAACAGAGAAACGTGACCACCCCATCAGATTTGAGCTTTCTTCTCTTCTTCTGGTTAGCCTGTGAAATCACGCCACAGGTATTCTTATCTGGACACTTTTACAGTGCAATATTTCTCTCTCACAGGGTTAAATTCAGACTAAAAGAGCAAGAAACATGGAAAACAGTATTTCATAGTTCTTATTGTCTGTCCTTTAGAGACATCACCACCAGGGCAAGAGTAAGTAGCAGCACTAGTTTTTCAGATTTCAGAAACTTCTTATGTGTATGAAAATCTTGTTCAATTAATGTGAAAAGACTTTTCCAAGTTCTCAGAAAATGAACATTTAAGGTATTATGAAACAACTGGCCTAAGAAATTTTTCCTAAAAGTTAGTAAGAGAATAACCATCCCATAGTCTTAGACAATACTCTGTTGTTCAAGAACCAAACTTTAGAAGGAATACACCTCTGAACTTAAGGAACAGCTGCAATATTTAGAACCATACTAAAAAGAGCATGCTTTTAATATATTAAAAAAAAAAAGCACAACTTCATCACTTTAATTTCTTTCCCATTTCTGCTTTTTCAGCATATGTGGATTTCAACGTTTTCCAAATCACATCATGAAAATAACCCAACCTGTAAGCAGGTACATGTAATAATGTTTCAGTTAGATTTGCCTTGCAGACTATTTGTCTTAAATTATAAAAAAATCTAAAGATGTTTAACTTATATATAGAGCAATTATCCTTTTGCAGGTAGATCATGTTATAACAAGTTTTCTGGTAGTGAACCGTGTTCAAAGCATGAGAAAGCTTGGGAGATCCAATTCAGGAAAACTTGTATTACCATGTAGTGATTAATTTCAGCATGACCTAGGTGTCTTTTTAATTAGGGATGGACTTCAATGCAAATTTAGTTTTGTACATGGCTATGCAACTGCAGAGAGCTTTAAGCTAAGGTTCGTTAGAATTTCCACACCATTTCATCAAGGAAGAACCAGAATCATCCTCTCCCATTTTTACAGCCTGCTATGAAACTCAAGGTGTTGAAATTTTGTCTGATTTTGTAAGAAGGCTGCTACGACACTCTTTACCTTCAGTGAAAGAGTATTATAATTACTACAGACCCATAGCTACTGACAGCTACATAAAAATTAGCTATTAACTAAAATTAAATATCAATATATGGCTATAGATGTGTGCACTTTCATTATTTTTTTAACAGCCAGTCACCTGATTAATGACTGCATTTCCCCCTCATTTCAAAGCACAGAGCATTAAAGGAAGTTTGTGGGATAATGCACATCCAAAACCAGAAGATTGTGTTATCTCTGAAAAAAAGTTATTAAATAGAAATTAAAGACCCCGCTCTCACCTTTCACAACTTCAAGACTTTTTTGTCCATTTCTGTGGTCTCCTTCCTTTCCTCTCACACCCCCCCCCCCCTTCAATTTGGTTAAATTAATAATATTGTCTCAGAAAAATAATTCACCATTCACAGCCTCAAAAGCTATGGATTAAAATGCAGAAAAATCCTGCTTCCATGCTATGGCACTCTTTTGGGTAAAAATTCTAAATAAAACATAGTTTTTCGTACACTGAGCCCAATGTTTTCAACATTGGCATCTCTCAGTTCTAGCATGTGTAAAGTTCCTCTCCAGGCAAGACAATGGCAACCTAACATCAAGGTAGGCAAGGAAATATTAAAAAATGCTCAGGGAAAAAACTGAATTGAAACTCCATACTGTAATCAAGAACGTACATTGTATGTCATCATCCTGATCCACATAAGGCACTGTGACAAATTCCCCAGGTTTAAATTTAACTCCACATTTAATTCCAAATTAACATATCATTAAGTGCTTCAAAATAGGCTGAAGAGTCTAAATTAAAACAAATAAACAGCCCCCCCAATCATCACTGACATTTCTGCCAGATGAATCAGCACTCATTATTCCCTCTCAGCCTTGTGTGAAGTAGAAAAAGCCAAGTACATTTCCATCCTAAATAAGTAGGTTTTAAGGCTTATAAGTGAAACTGCCCTTCAAAAAAGCATTTATATGAAAAACTCCTAGAGAATTTTATTGTCTTATTTTATGAAAATAATTTATTTATGAATTATTAATCAGTCTTATTTACTGATAAAAATGATCAGATTATTTTGCCAACGTTATAATACACAGTAAAACTCCACACCACAGTAGAACCTAAAACTCTACCACTTTCTAACACCTGAAAGAAGTCAGTTACCCATCGTTTTCTAGAAACACTTCTAAAGATCAGAGTACGAATCCCACAACAATTTCTGATACGTACTCAACTTGGAGGCAAGCTTGAGAGTCACTAAATACTCCATAAAAATATATAAATCTGAGCATTAATTTGTTGCACCTGATTCCTTTGGTCAAAAGAGCGCATTTTTGATTTAACTCACTTGTAATAGTTTAAATGAGAATTCACCAAAACTGAAATTATGCAGCATCTGCTTCAGATAAAATATATTGTTCCTATTTATTAACCGCAGTTTTAGCACTTGATAGGCCAAATGTATCCTGGGTTGTCCGAGTATTCTAGAGGGATGCATTTATTAAATTTAACAAATATATCCATTAAGTGGGATAATGACCTATTTTGATGACTATTACGCTGTTTTTCAAATGCATGATCTAATAGAAGGAACCAGAACAGTGAAAGGTCTGGAACCCCACCTAGGTAGCACAGTTCAGGAAAATGCATTTTTCAGTTAAATTTGGCATATGAGAATCACACAGCAGGAGAAAGCTGCGCTGATGAAAGATTGCTTCATTTGTAATCCCATGTGCATAGGAACTGACTGTTATATTACTGCAACATTTCCATCAATCTAGCCATTCTGTAAAATCACATACCTTCAGTAATTATTTTCCATTTTTATCTCAATAGCAAGAGCTCGCCTAGCAAGAATACATCAGATACTCTTGGCCGTATAAGCACCTGTAAATTTTCACTCTGCACATCTGAAGAGAAAGTTATACTTGAGTAAAGCAAAACTTAGTACGTTGTTGGCATTAGAGGCATATTCAGCCCTCCCCCTCAGGATACCTGCCCATAGTGATGCATTTTAGACTTCAGTGTTTGAATTCCCCTGGATAACAATCCCAGGGGCTGCTCTGCAAATGATGACTGACATGCTAGCTCTTTAATATACAATATATAAAGCTGTAATATATAGCTTGTGCAGACACTCTGTAACTGGTGCTCACTAGACACTTGCAATTTGCTGGCACGTAAGAATTAAGATGATTAATTTGCTTCTTTCACAATCTAACACTCCCTATTAGGAATCTCATCTTAAAGTGAATCACACAGAATGACACAATTGTGTTTCCAAACCAAGTAACTGGGAAAAGAAAATCCATCATTCAACAGTAAGTATGAAGTGGAAGCTGTTGTTGGAGCATCTGTGCTCCCATGATTTTGGGCTGCTTCAGTACCCGTGGATACTGACATCATTAATTTGATTTAAGATGACGGGAAGATGACATATTTATGAATTAAATTACATGTATATTCAGTGCATCAAGAAAATTTTCAATAACTAAGCATAATGACATTTCTGTAAGTGGGCAATGTTTCACCAAACCAGTGCCTCCCCGTCTGAACGGAAGCTATGCATTCAGAAAGTCAAGCTCATATGAGCTAACCTGCTCTCAGATCATATTTGCAAGCTGGACAACTGCAAGATGTTTTCAAATTTTGTTATCCATCCAATAAAAGAATGATATCTTAAATTTGGCACATGATGAACTAACTTATTAGTTCCTTAAAGTATAACGGTAGAAGCAATTATCAAGAAATACAAATGAGAAAGGCCAAGAAAGACATGCCGCCTCATAAAAGAGTAAAATGAGACTTTAAAAAAATTTTAGTAGCACCACATGCTTTACCTGTATTGTCTCAAAAATGAGTGCTCCAGCTTTTCTTTTCACTTACACCAAAGACACAATAGAGCAGGAAATCAACTCAAATAGATGTTTATGAACAAATCTGTAATTATGAGGTAATCCTGACCTAAGATGCTTTTAAAAATCAAATATATCTATTATACTGATTTAAAATAATACACACGCTCCTATATATTCAACATTATCATACAATTGTAGCCCCTCTACCAGCAGAAACAATGAGTAAAGCAAAACAGAATTTCTTGGCCTCTTGTTTCCACATCAGAAAATGAGATGTGAAATGACTGCAGAGTTCGAAAATCCCCACCAAATCCACACATTTCCATGTACCCAATCAAACCAGAAAAAATAGGGAAGTATACAACCAACCACTAAACAATTATTAAAAGTTTAGTGCATTTTTTCTTAATTCTAGGATGAAAATCCATTGTGCGTAAAGTCACCTGTAGACTCCTCCAGAGAGATATTTAAAAAAAGCTGTGAAATGGACATGGTACAAACCTCAACCTGCTGCCACTGTGAGCCCAGAGTGGTCTTGTGGTCATAAACTTCCTGCGGGACCTGTGGTGGGGATGATAACTTGCTATTTAAAGAGAAGTGTTTATGAAAAAAATACTTCAGGCTAGCGTAACAGATAGGGTACAGAATAGAGATTTCAAGAAGGACCTACCAGGACAGAGTGCACTAGCCATCAGCTCCTGAAGAAAATAAAGGCAACATCTTCAAACCTCCCCTGCTAAAGGATGAATTATTGAGAATGAAAGATTTAAATACCCACTGAAATAGCAGATGCCCAGAAAATAAAAAAATTTGTTTATAATCTGAGTCCATACTTATTCTCAGAAGTTCCTGGTTTTCAGTTCTAACACTTGGATCACGAGACCAGATTTCCTTACAAGCGCAAGTGAAACAAAACAGTGTTTTTCAAACGAGAGGAAAAATATTCTCTTAATAAACTTCATAAGACTTTTATTCTGATGAACAAGCAGATGGAAAACAAGATATCTTTCTCTGATGAAAAAACCACCCTAATCCGAAGTCATGTGAAGCCATTTATCTTTTTCACAATATCTGTAAGATCTGGAGGATCTGGTCTTTTACTGACTAAAGTAATGTTCACAATATTTATGAGAT
Source organism: Aviceda cuculoides (assembly GCA_035590195.1). Lineage (NCBI taxonomy): Eukaryota > Metazoa > Chordata > Aves > Accipitriformes > Accipitridae > Aviceda > Aviceda cuculoides. The sequence continues at coordinate 373,791 of JAVJGG010000059.1, forward strand.
TAAAAGAGGGCTTTGTGCATACAAGAGTCTGGATTCATCTATTTTCTGATGAACATTAGCACCCATGACAAGACACAATAGACCATTTAGCTAGAAAAGATAGAGAGGATATAGCATGCTACTAATGAAAGCATTTGAGAACATCAATATCAGTGAAATGCATTTATAACTATTTTAATCATCTACTATTCTCTGCCTAATTTTCTATGACAGTTAAATAATCTGGACAGAAAATAAGAGATACTTAGAAGAGGAAAATGTTGGATCTATTCCCAGGATTTTTTTCCTTCTCTCCTAAGCTGCAGCAAAGGACATATTTTACTAGCAGATAGAACTGAGTCTCCAACCTGGAGAAGTAACTGAGGTTCTTCAACTCTTCCAAGCTGAATGGTGTGCAGAACTTACGAAGCCTCAGCAATACGGAACTGTCATTCTAGCTGGCAAGTACCTTTGCTTATTAAAACATAACACACTAAGGGAGGACAGTTAGTTTACAAGAAATTCAAAGTCCTGCACCTGAAGAAGAACAATCCCATGCACCAGTATATGCTGGGGACTGACCAGCTGCAAAGCAGCTTGCCAGAAAAGAACCTGGGGGTTCTGGTGCACGCCAAGTTGAAAATGAGCCAGAAATGTGCCCTTGCTGCAAAGAAGGCTAACGGTATCCTGGGTTGCATTTGACAAAGCACTGCCAGCAGGCGGAGGGAGGTGATCCTTCCCTCAGCGCTGGCGAGGCCACACCTGGAGTGCTGTGCCCAGTTCTGTGCTCCCCAGTACAAGAGAGACATGGACATACTGGAGAGAGCGCAATGAAGGGCCACAAAGATGATGAAGGGACTGGAGCATCTCTCCTACGAGGAAAGGCTGAGAAAGGTGGGACTGCTCAGCCTGGAGAAGAGAAGGCTCAGGGGGATCTTATCAGTGTGTATAAATACCCGAAGGGAGGGTGCAAAGAGGACAGAGCTGGACTTTTTTCAGTGGTGCCCAGTGACAGGACCAGAGGCAATGGGCACAAACTGAAGCACAGGAGGTTCCCTCTGAACATCAGGAGACACTCTTTTACTGTGAGGGTGAGTGAAGACTGGCAACTGGCTCTGGGTGGCCCTGCTTGAGCAGGGGGCTTGGACCAGATGACCTCCAGAGGTCCCTTCCAACCTCAGTCATTCTGTGATTCTGTGACATTGGTTGATTCCCCACATAAACAGAATACATCACCTTGCTCCAACAAATAGCTCAGTGGTATCTTATTGAGCTATTTATGACATTGAAATAATTATAAAAGTATTTTATAGACGTAACAAAATGGCAAAACTCATGACTTAGTAAAGACCATAAGCTTGCGATGATTAAAAAAAGACTACCTGGGTGGCGGGGGGAAGCAGCAAGCAAGCTGAAGAATCAGTCTCTCTCTCTCTGAACTAGCCAAATACTTTAAAAACCAATGTCCTTGGGTGGAAGAGGTCTTAATTGCTTATCAGGCAGTCCACCTGGGCCATATCATGTCAGTATTTAAGCATACAAAATCTATCTAAATGCTACTGTGTAAAGCTTAACACAGAATTCATTTGCTTTTGTGGGAGTACTCTCTGCTATTTTTAACCACTGACCCAGCAATATATTTTCTGCTAGAGTTCTAACAAATCATCTATTCAACTGAATGCTACAGGGTTTCAAGGGAGAAGATTAAAGGTAAATAACCACTTCACAGAAAATTCAAGGGTTTTTTTTGAAAGCTAAGGTTACTGGATCTGCACAAATATGTCAAGTCAATTATGGGCAGAAAGCACAGGCATAGTTAGTGCTGGAAGTCACTCCAGGGTACCTGTGCATTCTGGGAAGGCTGCTTTCCACTGCTTGTTTCAGTTGCATTATCCTTATGAGCAAAAAGGGCAGAGCAGAACAGGAGGAACAGTAAGCCTGTACGATACAGCACAGACACACCAAATAGTCTCTTGAAAACTGGAAGGTAGGTTTTACAGTACCTTAGGGTAAGACCTGCACATAATTGTACTACTTCCAGAGAATCTGTTTAAACTTTACTGAGAAATTTCTGTACCCATCAAATCTGAGTGGAAGAATTGCTGCCATGGAAAAATGTGTTGGTTTTAAAGAAATGAGGGTGGAAATTCAACATTTATACTTTGGCAAAGATGACACTCCCTCTAGTACTAGCCAAGTGCCTGGGGCAATTTAGAAACAATTCCATTGACCTCCAGAATGGCAGAAAGTATTAAACATAACAGGAATTGTCCAACCTTCCCCAGCTACAGATTTTTATAACTACTGCAGCTGCACACTGGATTTGTGACTGTTTATTTTACTCTGGGTAAAAAGTTCAACTCCATTTGACTCCTTTAAAAAGAGAAAAAGAAATACTAACTGGAAAGTATGGACAACCAAAACCAGAGAGGAACTGCTTTTCTTCAGAAAGAACATCTTTAGTTTCCCAGTCCTCAGCATGCTTATCTGCACCTCCATCTACTGCTAGAAAGTGCCTGTATTTAACAAGCAAGTGGATCTCTACAGTGCCTGTTCTCAAGAATAGTCAGAGCCCATGCTTACACTAGCAAGTCGTGAAGTGGAACAACACAGTAAACGGGGATGACAGAGACATTTGTTACCAAAATGTACTCCTATGTGAGCTAAAATGCTACTGTAGACAGACCGAGGAGGATTTACATTGACTGGATTAAGCAGGTTTGTCAACTGATGCAATACCCAGCTGTCCTAAGGATGAGCAACACTGATAACAATTCCTCATCTTTCTCTATGTTGGCTCACTGAACTTGGTCTGTTCCAGTACAGATAAATCCTCAAGTGCTTATTCATTTAGCCATGCTTCAACATCCCTGTTTTCCTTTACCAGAAAAAAAAAAGTCATTATAACCACTCTGATACAAGACACTAATTGCATCAAGCAACTGCTAGCAGTACTTTTGCCTCTAGTCTAAGAAGACTAGAACTGCTCCCCATGAAGCAGACTAGAACTGCCACCTCCATGAACAACAAGCAATTTCAAGAATTTTCTAGTGTAATGTAATGAAATTGAGTCATACGGTAATTAGTGTTCTTACTTGATATGAACTATACTGTTTTGTATGATCCCATTCCAATACACTTGGTAACCTTACAACATCCTTTTAACAAGCTATTGACACATTTAATGTATGTCAACTTTCCTTTATTGTTCTGATACCTCAATATGGCAACCTAACTTCAAATAAAAGTGCAGAAAACCTAAGCATCGCTTCATGATTTTAAATATTGTTTTGAAGGTAGAGTTCTTCCCTGCAGCTCAATCTTAAGACAGAAAATACAAGGAAGAGTTACAGAAAAACAAGACACTGAGAAGTCCCACTGCAGTCTGAAAGACATTACTAATTACATATTCAAAACATAACACTTTAAGAGAAAGGATGAAGAATCCTCAATCACAAAAGTAATGGCACCAAACAGGACAGACACAGAATTTGCTTTTCCAAAACCCCCAAACCACAATGGTTGTCGTTTTGGACTGTCAGCCGGCAGCAAGCAGCTAACACCCTCAAAACTTCTTAAGAAGGATACCACAGAATGAACGGAGTATAGCACCCTAATTCTACTCATGGCAAGAAATGCAGCAAGGCTGTGGATTGACTACAGGTCAAAATTAGCAGGTAGAAACAAGAAATCAACAATTAGTCTTATAAATGCTGAAAGACCACAACCAGCTGAGGTAGCACTAACTTTGCCCTCCACGGATGCAGACCGACAGGTATAGGGACCTAACGGTTAAAGAGGAAGGGTTAAAAGAAAGCAAGTCTTCAGATATCTTTAGTCTGCAGTTTGTCCTATATTTACATTTTTTTCTAAAAATACTTCAAAAAAATCTTCACCGGAAGGTGTGAACCAAACGTCAAGAGGCAACTCTCTCTTGCTCGAATTTTGTCATGCTAAGCTGGAGCACACGAATACTTGAAACAGCAGATGACCCACAGCACACCGTATGCATTTGAACACAAGAAGTGATCTGGGGTGTGCTTGTGTTTGTTCTCTCTCCCAGCCATATAATGTGAGTGTGGCAACCAGAACATGCTGCAGAAGAACAGGATAGGCACAGTGGAACAGAAAAACAAAGTAACAATAGCTTGATTTTATTTGTCAAGGGACAGATGAAATCATATTCTCTTACTTATTGCTCGTAATTGAGCGTTTCAGAGCTTAGTTACAATACTGCTGCGGTAGGCAGTGCTGAATATTTCATCGGTGGTGGGCTACTGAGGACATCAGTTTAGAAACACAATGGCAGAGACAGAATTAAAAATTCAGCTCACCGCCTGCCCATTTGACTGATGCACAAAGCTCTGATGTAGCTTCTGATTCAGAAGCTGTGCCTGCTGTGCCACTCCTAGCAATAAATTGCCTTTTACATACATCGATAAGCAGTCTAATCAAATTAGGATTTAAAGCAGGATGTTCTCAAAGGAATTGCTGATTTCTCTTAAAGCCTGGCATTGCTCTCTTTGAGCTTTGTACATATTAAATAGTATGTGAGATTCATGAGAGGGAAAAGGTGTGAACAAATACCAAGGCAACCAAACAATCTGCTCACCTACAGTGGGCAAATAAATACGTCTTCTCCGATTTTTTTGTGCTGCTCTCCTATATATGGGGCATAGTCCTGCCCATGAGAAACACCACTTAACACTAAGAACTACATCAGCTGCCGAGAGTGACCTGGTTTGTAGCACATTTGCATCACTGCCCCTTGAGAAATCATTTGCAGCCAGAATGCCAAATGGTCTCCTACACGAAAGACCTACTTATGCTTTCCAAGCTTTGTCATAACTGTCATGGTCAGACAGTCCTCTTTCTGCAACTCATACGCTGATCCTTTTTGCCCTGTCCCAACATGAGCAAAAGACAGCCAGCAGTATTCTTCCTTACACATCTGTAATTTGCTGCTACAATATGTGCCTGTCACCCTAATGGGGTATTTGCACACTACACATTGGTCAAATGCTTAGCAAAAAAAATCCTCACTTCATTTAAGTGCTGCTTTCTACCCTGGGGAGTGCTGTGGGTCTTCCTACATATCCATATACTCAAATCAAGACATCTTCTGTTTAAGCCAATGGACATCAACTGATGATGAACACCTGCAGATAAGGAACACAACTCTTTTAAATTTGACCCTAACTTCCTGCCACCAGCTCTGCTGGAGTTCTGAAAATAACCAGAAGTTTTAAAAGGCTGCTTTTAGCGTAGAAACTGGATTTAATATTTTGGATTCTGCACTTTAAAACTATAGCTGTAAGCCTGCCTTTTGAGGTAGGAACTTCAAACATATCCTTTATTTTAAAGGAACTTCAAATGTCCAACTGCTGGATTGTGATTCATCTGATCACCAAGTGTTAATTAAAAAAATCTTCAGATTGTTGAAGAAAACATTCCCTATGCAGCTCCTATGCCCGAGGAATAACTCTAGATTCTATTTCATATAACTCAAATCCATTGCTCAGCATAAAGACTTCAAAAATAACAGACAGAAATTACAAGTGTGCCTTGTCTTCAGGCACATATACTTTCCAATGACAGAACACCACCTATTTCGCACGGAAGAACCTTTGGTAGTGGACTGTCAGAAAGACATAAGGGAAATTTTAATGTATTTCTAGTTTAGTTTGTAAAAAGTAATTAAATCCCAAGACCTGAAATTCAAATTTGTCAACAGCTAATAATGGAAAAACTGTGCAAAATAGGACATAATATTTCTAGCAACGAGAAAATCCAATAAAAACAAGCACCTTATTAGATACAAAAGGAATTAACCTGGTACATATTCACAGGAAACCAGATCTCATTTATTTTGCTGCTCACAGAACTACTTGTTCAATTTAGGGAAACACTACCTTTGTCAGAGCTGTGTCTTCTAAAGTGAAGATTATTAACTCCTCGAGGTGAAAACTGTTCATGAAGAACTCTACAGTAAAGCGTGGAACTAGAAACCAAAAGTATAACGAACAAAAAACCTGAACTAAAACATTAGTCATCTAACTTGTAACCCAGCCTAAGAGAAGAACTATTTTCAACTATGCTTCCTTACATGTAATTAATTATTCAGACACTGTGTGCAAGATGTTCTTACCTAGGTTATTTTTCAACTTTTTCACTGACTCAGACTTTCTAAGTCAATGGTTCTAACAAAGGGTATTTAATGAAACATTTTTCTTCTTAATGAGAGTTGTAATATTCCTTGGGAATATTACAAAGTGCAATTTTATTAGTATTTTACTTCTCCACAGATTCTGCAGCTAGAACAGATTTCCATGGGTTTAGGAAGAGTACAGAGACTAAAAAATTCAATAATTTCAGAACAGAATTTGAAACAGACTGATCAGTGCTCAAAGCTAGAAGAATACTGTCTCCTTTAACAGATGGGAATGATCTCAACAAACTTTCATTAAAACCAATACGTAAAACCAAGTATACAGCCAGTGTTACCAACAAGAAGAATGTTGATACTGAAAGAGAACAGGCTTTCTTCTCATTACTGAAAGATATTTTATTTAGTACAACCCAGATCTGATAGTGCTTTCTTTAATTTTTGCTGCCTGGTAACCCCCAGTATGAGAACTTACTTTTTATTGCTTTTAACTCCGCAATGCTTTAAAGGGTTTTTAGTATACCCAAACCCACAAAAAAATCAAGGTACCAAAAAAGGACTCAAGAGACTGTGATAGATTTTTTTCTTTGAGACACCTTAGCTTCTCTCATCATATTATGAAATAATACCCTACTAATTGTAAGCTCTTTTTTCTCCTAAAAATTAGTATTACATTTGAGATTTGGAGAGTCAGATTTTTTTAAACCACTTAGCAGTTAATAGACTTTTGCTCCCATATCACTGCACAGCCTCTGAAATTCCCATTCCATTTCAGTATTTAGGAGGGAGAAGACAATTTAGAAGAATGTCCTCACCAACAAGCATTAACATTACCAAGAATAGAAGAAAGTGAAACTGCAAGCAAAAAACCCAAGGGAATGATAGCAGCGCAGAAAGAAAACCGAGTATTTCGAAGACCTAGCAGTATCAGCATCTCCTTTGCTACAGAAATTATCTGCTTTCAAATGACCATTAACGGTGGGGCCCCCCCCCCCCCCGGGTGTCTACAACTACAGACTGAGATTGATGATCGTGCCTTATAATTGTGGGACATAGGAACACATGGTGAAGGATAATTACCAACTCGGCTATCTTTTTGTTTCCTTCCAACCCCTTCCCCAACTTCCTGATCTCATCCTCAGCTCTCTCAAAGCTACCTCACAAGTAGAAACACATCTCCTTCCTAACCTGTGCTTTGGGCAAATGAATCCACCACTACTCCCTGTCCACCCTCTCCCTGTGTCCTAAATGCATCCTAATCCTTACCACAATGGCACACCTCCCTCCCTTGTGTTTCAAAGAAATCAATAATTCATTTAGTCAGCTGAAGCTGGTTATTTGTGAAACTAATCCATTAACTGCCATTTGGCAGAGCATTACATCTTGCAGCAGCTTTTTTAGCTGTTCCAAAGACAATCACCATCCCATCTTCGGCCTCTGCATTCAACCATGTATTATTTTTCTTGAAGCAGCACATTATCAACATGATGTCCAGTGCTGTGGCTGTATCTGAAATTAACAGAGGCTAAGTGGAGTTGCCTTGCTGCAATAGCAGCACACAGCAGAGTCTGAGTGCTGTGATGGAGATCCCTCTGTTGCAGCAACGACACAGCCAAGGGCAGGAACCTGAACAGGAAGAAAGACCATTTTCCCCTCACAGCTATCTGCTGTGACAGCACTCAAGGAAGATGCAAACATAGGACTGTTGCTACTTGACTGGTCCACAGCCCAGCCTGTGTGCTAGAAAAAAACGTGAATGGAGGAGATATCCATTTGACCAACTAATGAAGAAGTAAATGCATGACCACGAAGATACTGCCAAGCTGCACTTAGCAACTGGAAGTTGATACTTAACACTCTTTATCAGATGCTTGGGTCTGTAACTAATTTTTTAGCTGAGGGATTTCCAAAATGTCTACATCAGATAATGTAAATACTTACCATGTAAATTAAATATCCAAACCTAGGAAGGATTTGCTAAATCTCATGTCAATAGCTGCATCCCTATAGCATGAAGGCTGCGAATGTAAATTAACCTATTTCACGGATGACATTTACAACAATATGATGATGCTACTGCACGGGTTATACAGGATTTGCCTTCCAAGTATTCATTATAATTTAAGAACATTGGCAAGTTTACTCTCCTATTTTTCAGCTGGGACAGTATACCAGTAGCAGAAGTAAGATGCTATATTTTAGCTTTTGGTGGTAATTTCTCATCACAGAAATATTTCCCTTTTTCTACATTAATAGTTTGCATACCAACTTCATCCTGGATCTCCTCTGCCACAGCAGGCACATTGTAGAGGAAGGAGAGAGACTGGTTCATGCGTTCATATATCACACGTAGATGTGTCATAACCTAAGGAAATAAAATTATTTTAAGGAAGGGAATACTACTGTTAATTTGACATTATCACAAATTTTATAGGTTATAGAGAGCAAGACAGTTTTCACTTGTGCTAGGTATAAGATTTCAGTATGTGCTATGTATTGAAACTGTCAAATCCATTGCAAAATTCACATCTCCCCTATAGCTGCTACAAAAATAGTGTTCTAGATGCTCTTCCATAGCAACTACCTGAAATCCTAAGGGAGTGAAGTAATTTAAAGTAGGGGTTTACATTTGCTGTGAGGCAGAGAATGTACACAAGCAGCTATTGTGGCAGAAATCCACAGCCTCATTTACCCTTCAACACCATTTACATTTGCCCATATCCGTAAGTTTTAACATACCATGCAAACCAAGTGCACAATGATTGCTGCATCAAAATGTTTCAGCTGTTTGGTTTTTTTCTTTACCCTAATATTGCAAAAAGAAACATCTCTCTGAAAAAAGCTTTGATTTTCTTGGTAAAAACATTTGCAAGCATTTTCAGCTTGAAACAAAAATATTTCCACCCAGAAGCATTACTGCATTATCTCATGTGATTGCAACTCTACTGCCTCAGGTTCCCACACACTGCTATGGGTTGAGTCATGACATCCCATGATATATGCTCCCCCAGGGTACTCTCCACAAGTACCACCTCTCTTCAGTAGAAAGTGAAACTAAGGTGCATCTTAGAAGACTGACAGGGAAAATGACTTGCAGATAGCAATTTTAATGAAACAACGGTATGACTTCTTCAACCCCAACTATAGCATTTATGCTTTTGAACAAAATATTTTGTTTTCCACTTTTCACTGAAAAAAATTTTCATGAACAGATCCTCCAACCTACATTCTCCCAACCTTCTGACCAATTCAAGAAGCAAAGATACTATAGAAATACTCATTCCTACGAAGATATACTAAGAAATACACTGCACTTCTTACATTTAAATGTTAGTTTCCATTCCTCACCTGTGCTGCCACACAATCTGCAGTCTGCAAAATTTCACTGTTTTTTGTTATTAAATAAACCAGTGTTTTAGAAACTAAAAAGTCATGTTAGATGCAAAAGGACATGCTTTAATGTTTAAGACAAGGGAAAGACAACCATCACCACAGAGGACTGTTAGAAGTGTGCATTTCTAACTCTAGCAATTTCAAGACAGCATGATCTCAATGTAGAGGTCTGGCTGGAATGGATGAGAAGCCTAATATGCAAATTGTTCCATTCAGGGAGGTATATGGTTTTGATTTGGCTTTTAGCAATGCCAGTCAGTTCCAAAACTGTGACTGGAACAATGCTTCCCATTGCATCCTGCAGAGGGAACAGCAGCATATTCTGCAGATTACAGCACACTTTTTTTACAGTTTATCCTTTGCGCCTACAATTTTAATTGCTGCTTTGAAAGCCAGCAACTTCTTCAATCTTTTTTTTTTTTCTCACCCTCCATGATTTACGAAGGCAACATAAAAGCTGTTCCAAAACATACAACATTGAGGACTGCAGTAACATTCAGCAGTTAAAATGCCATGAACTACAGTGCCTATTTTAAAAGAACATGTTAAACTCAAGTGCATCGCAGTAATCACATTTATAGACACTGTAAGTACCTCTGCAATGACTATAGAAAGGTTGATTTCAGTCACATGGTTACACCACTTCTTGTTCTGCCACTTCAGCTGAGGGAAGCACAACCATGTGTAGTTGCTAAATCTACTACTGGCATTTTTCTAGGGGTATTGTTTACCAAAGAACTAATAAAGGTTCTGGGCATTAATGTTGTGGAGGGCTCCTCAGGAAATGCCCATGACTGACTCACTGTCTGGACAGACAGAAAACCTGGTTTCCAGTTCTTCTCAGAAGACAAATTATACCCACTCTACTCCTACATCACTACGTCTTCGGTCGGAAAGCAGATTATTTTTTATTGCATGTAAAGCTGTCCACAGAAAGGAGTCAGGTATTTTTTAAAAAGATAGGTTGACAGAAACTTCACAATGGTTATGAACAAACATGACCCCATTAGCCCTCAGTGGGGATTACCTGAGATCTGATTTGGGCAGCTTTCTTTGGGTCTACCATGCGGACATGTTCAAAGTGTTTGAGAGTGTGCTGTCTGTCTTTCTGCTCAGCACGCACGTACTTCTTCAGCATGTTGAATACGTGACGAGGCTGCAGGAAAGAAATAGGGAAAAAAAAAATCAGTTTAGAATAACACATGTTTTTGTTCCTTGTACTGGAGATGTATCCCAAACAAAAAGCGCTTGGTCAGCCAATGCCTGCAGCTACCTTCTGAAGGCAGGTCTGACAACTGTAAGGAGCATCTGCTCACTCAACCCATTCAGCTGGATGCACTGTTAAATAGTAGCTGTAGGTAGTAGATAAGGTCCCTGGGGAGGGCATTCAGATTTCCTCCCTGACCATAAGGGGAAGTTTGGTTGTTGCATTTTCTCGTCTAACTGCTACACTATTGACCCAAGAAGACAGCAACTGCTACCTTAGCGTGCTAGTTAACGGGTACCCAACATCAATTTCTTCTAGGCTTTCCTTCCATTCTCTCCATCTACTTCTCCTCTCCCCCAACTCAGGAAACCCCAAGCTCCCAGTTTTGCAACCTTCACCACCACCAGGCAAATCCCTCCCAGAAGATCCCCTGAAACACGGACTCCATCGGAAGTATTTCAAAGATTCCCCACATACGCTCTACTATGCTGAATACTCAACCAGTATCAACATCTGTCAACTACGGTTAAACTTTAGCAACAAAAAAGATCACAACTGGTAAATTTTTTCAACAGTAAACTGAACATATACATTCAGATTCAAATCAGAAAGTAACCTGCCCAACAGCTGCACAGAAGACCACGTGAAAGCACTACTCTGTCTAAGCCAAGGAATAACCATCACACTTCAGTGCAAAATTTTAAAAAAAAAAAGAACAAACAAACAAAAAAACCCCACAAAAAGCTCCTGTCCTGTCACTACTGCTATGCCACCAGGGAGAAAAGAAAGAGGAAAAGAACCACTCGGCTGAGGTGCAGAAGGTAGACATCCAGAATACAAAACTGACTGAAAAGTCGTAAGAAAAAAGAGGTGCCTACTTGGTTCTTCTCAGCTTGGGTGCCAGATCTTACAAAAGTCTTAGTCTATGTATATATTGCAGGTGATTTTAAATTAGTAAAACCTATTAAATATATGCTTTAAGGCACATAACTGAATGCAAACAAAGGAAAGGTCTGTAGCTGAAGGGAACATGAAAATATACACAGACTGATGATAGAGCAGTGAAGACTAAGGAATGCGTATTTGTATGTACTTTCCTACACTGTACAATAATACAGTGCCAAAACAGGAAAGTGTTCTCTAGCATTCAGCTAAGACACTTGTTTTTAACTCAGTGTTTGTGATGGATTCTGGAAATCCTCCTCCCACCAACTCTGCTTGTGCTGTTGGCTTGTGCATCCAACCTGAAGTTGCCGAGCAGCAAAAAGCATGAAGCTGAGGCAGGTGAGAAGAAAGGGAAAGGTGACCTTACTGTGCAGTATATTAAAGAATGAGCAGAAGCGGTGAACAGCTGGCCTGGGCACTGGCAGGGATACAGGGAAGAGAGCGGGGAAGTGACAAAATAAGCGTCAGAGGCTCCGTGCACAGCTTTCTGAAGCAGGAAGAACCGTGGGCGAAGTTGAAGTTTTAAGACTTAGATTCATGGACAAATATAGAACCTAAACCAATTTAACATTTACACAAGAGATGAATACTAAGCTTTGGAGCTCAAAGATTTAAGAATCTTTTCAGCTTAAGAGAAGCAACAGATTTAAAAATGTCTGAAGAAAATAAACTAAAGGTTATTTGAAGATTTGTTGGACAGAAATAGGAAGATGCGAACCCATTCCCTGCCAAAGGATTAAATTTTGTGGCTCCTTAACTGAAAATTCATTCATGAGGAAAATAACCCCAAGCTCCCAAAGCCAAGCACCCTGGGATGAAGTTCCAAGAAACTGTGGACAAATGCTGGAAAGTAAGTAATTCTCACAACATTGTGGTAATGGCCAAACAAACTGAAATGTCAACTGTAAAGCTTTATAGGAACAAAGGCTAGAAGACCAGAAAGTTTAACAACAACAAGAAAATTTCAAAAAACAGAAAACGTCGTTACCTTTCCTGACAATTCAGCTTTCCTTGCCCCCAGAACACATCAAGATAGCAGGTTAGGGCGGACTAGACATTTTATCCTTTCTATTTCTTCAAGAGATATTCCAATTTAAGTATCATGCCTAACACCAGAAGGGCATAGTTCTTGTCCTCCCTTAGTATGTTTGTATTCACTGCAATATATCAATGAAACTTTTACATTAAGAGTCACAAGCAGACATGTTTATAGGATAACAATCTTGAAAATACCTGTCAAATACCACTAACAGTGGTAGTCACTTGGGTATATCGGTAGCCCACCTTCAGTCCCTTTTCTAACATTGAGAAATGTCCCAAACTTATCACTATAAAGGACAAATGGAAACACATGCCTCTAGCATGTCTGGCCAAGAAATCTCCCTGTGATGGCAGCAGAAAACTGTAATTCTGGCCCCCACCGGTACCAACCAATATCGCAGCTATTAAGAGAAACCGTTCTTCTGCTCAAGGGAGAGGATATAGAGGGTACACACCACGGGGTACTCTGTGGTTTTGCCTGCGGGACCACAGAGAGGACATGAGGAAGTGGGATGCAAAACATACCTTGACCCTAGAGGCACGGGTATGCGAGTTGCAAGTTTAGGACAATGCAGAAAGACTATTAAACACAAGGTGTTTCCTTACAGAGGCAGAGACTTTGCTTTTTCTCAAGGAAAAAAAAATGCTAGAAACTTGCTGTATGTAGGTATACAAGCCTAGAGAGTTTCAGTGTTTTTGTTTTTAAAACTAGCCATACAAACATTTTAACCCTATTGATCTAGTGATCTCATATTGCCTAAAAGCTTGTGATATTACTCTAACAACAGGTGATTCAAAGCTAAGAAGTCCTTGTGAAGCAGTCAGGCACTGTGCACAGATGCACAAGGCTTTCCTGGTCAGCAAGGCACCGTGCTATACACACGTTCCGAGAGTGGATGCAGGCACCTATGGAAATGACAGGATTCCCTGAACGTAATGTTGAGACCCAAGATATACATGTACCCAGGCTCCCCTGAAGTGGAAGCTGAAATGGATTAGAAGTCTTAGCATATAGATTTGTTATCGCACAAACTTTCTTTATTGTGAACTTCAGGAAACTTGCCCTGCCTCAATCGTTAAGGTTAATATGGTGTGTCTTTTCCACACTGACCAAAAAACGGCAGTATCCCCTTAACATTTGATGTACACTAAAACAGCTCTGCTTCCATTCTGGAAGTCCCAGTCACACTGGATCAGGTCAGACTTCCAACCTTCCTAGCAACTTTGCAATGCTACCGCTGCATGGCTTCAGGGCCGTGGCTGAAGGCGAAACTGCCAGAACTGGTGATGGGCAATGACAGCCCTCCACTGGGCTTTGCATATCTGAGTGTGGCAGTTACCACAAATGAGGACCAAGTTCTACTATTAGATAGTAATAAATAAATAAATAGATCATTTTCTCCACAATGCCTAAAACTGTAGGCCTACTGCTTGCAGAGTTTTAACAAATTTCCGGATGAGCAAAAGCACCTCACCCCAAGTCCCACTTCTGTATTGTATTTCATACACATTTTCTTTTAAATGTCGTTATTGAGTGAACTGGTTCTGCTTAAAAATCCCACCCACGCAGGCACTTTTTGCAGAGATACTTTCAGCAGGATTCGCCCCCAAAACTAGTACACCAAGCAGTGATACGAATTCCTGTGATGGGAGAGTAGAGGGGCCACAATGAACAGTCAAGCACAGAGGTGAGGGAAGGCTCCACAGGCTGAGGAGATGCAGCCAGACCCTGTGTCTGAAGCTATTATATCCACAGCCATCTATTACTTCTACCCTAGGCAGGAACCTTCAAATTAAATTATAAATGAAAGTGGTGCTATTATCAGCTAAATTAAGTTCCCGAGGCCTCAGCTCTGACACTGTCTATGGCAGAAGAACAAACGGCTGACATATCCCAAGGCCAGCTTGGCACCTCTTGCTCTTCATAAATAATGTACCAGCCACCAAACTTCATTAAAAAATTCTGGGTTTAGCACTTGAAATTCTGCTGCGTGTTCTGCCCGGGAAAACTCAGTGTGCTCACATCTGTAGTCACCTTAATAAAAAACATCTCAGAGTATCTAACTTGTATCAGCCACCAGGGGCTATCTAAGCCTCATGAAATAATTCCACTATTTGCAGTTGTCTGTACTTGTTTTGTTCGCTTGGGTTTTTTCAGTATTCCTCTGAAAGCAATCATGATACTGCTAACATAACTTCTGTTATCCCCGTGTTTTTAGTTACCCTAGCCAACGCTCCTGGCAACTGTCATTTATCAGTGAAAAGAATGGCCAGTGGCTTTTTAAGCAACAGGATTCAGCACCAAATTCATAATGTGTATTATTTCATTAGCAATACTGTTTAGTTAGGAATAATATTGGCTACTGAGTACTCCAAAACCATGGACTGGCTGGCAAGAAGCTTAAATCCAGTCTTACGGCACACATCCGCTATTTCGGCAAATGCAGAAAAAAAGAGACATGAACACATCTAATAAGGTGCGCAGCAGGCAATGCAGGGTGAAGCAGTACGAATGTGACCATTACATGCTGCTTCCAACTATTTCAAGCACGCACCGTCATGCCGTTTGCTCCCGTAAAACTCATTCCAAAGCTCCCATTTCTCAGCAGATTCAAACACCTGTTTTTTATCTAAAACTAAGCACAGATCAATCATAGCCCTTTTACAAGCTATCGTGACAGGCCAACAGACATAGTCATGTCTGTGGGTATTTTAGTTGTTAGTTTAAGATCCTGTTTATGCTGGAGAATGTTGTTGAAATATTATTTTATATACTTTTCCTATGTTGGGACTTGCATGCATTCAATACATTTGGTACAAAGTAGACAGGTTCATGGACTACATACGCGGTGTATATAGACTACCTAGGCTGACAAAGCTCCATTAAAAAGCTAATTTTCTACCTAAAACTGTAGAGAATATGCCTTGTCTCTTATTTGGAAGACAATTCTTTCTGTGAATATATACATATATGCACCAGGGCAGAGTTAAGGACCTGTACTGCAACTCCCTGGTTTGAAAGCTTAACCAGGCAGTCTTGACAGTTGGGTAACAAGTTTCCAGCTGTACAAGGCACAAGCCCCAAGGAAGCAGAAAACATTGATGGCTTCTTGCCTACCTGGAGGCGATTTCCAGCCCCACTGACTCTGTAATCCAGTGCCTTTATTTCAGATGGCATCAGCATCAAGATAAAATCACCCCCATAAAGGAATCACATATGAGATCCAAAATTCCCAAAAATCAGTTTCTACCAAGTAACATATATACATAAATATAAATATGAATATATATGCATGCAGATGTCCCTCCATGAACTGTACATTAAACCTAGTCTACTATTTCAGGTTTTAAGGGAGTGATGAAACAGTGCAACTTCATTGAGCTTGGAAAATGAAAACATCAAAGGTAGTTTGGATTGCTACAAATATAACTTACACTTTCCTCATGGAAATACAAAATACTTAATACAGAGAAACAATACAAAAATCATATTAAAGCACTTCTGTGTATTTAAAATACAACTTCCCAGTCTATGCCATGGAACTTCCATGGGAAATTCTGAGCTGGCTTGTAATTTTGACCAAATTTCTCCCTAAATCAGAGAAGAAAGTTTCATAATGCTATATTGTGCTATTTAATCTTGCCTTTAGAGAAAAATCAATCACCAGTCCTTTCTGATTACTGCTCTTGAAACATGCAACAATTGCTTCTTTTCATTCACTTATTAGGAATACCTTGTATACCGTATTAGATATATATTTTACCTGCTGTGTTATTAACTTGTGGGTCAAGTTTGACACAGCAGTAGTAGTTCATTTTAGGAACATTCAAGAAAGGCTGGCTTGGATGAATACAAGACTTTTACTCATGGATGAGACAAAACCAAAGCCCCGTCCAGCTACCTTTCATGTGGAGTTAAAGATGCTTTCTCATAATTTCTGCTAATTTATAAAACATGTTACCTTACACATCACAAATACATGGCGATAATGGTACTCAAAACTTCCCTTTTCCTACCCTCCCAAGGACTTTTCCTGGGGCAGAATAAAATGGAAACAGTATTTGATTCCATCTCATTATTTGCTTTTCAGGATTTGAACTTACTCAACTTTGACAAATTAAGACCAATTTTGTTTCTGCTCACTCTTTTAAAACTTTGCATTTTGGATATAATGAACCTTCCAGGGTTTTGCAGAACTTAATACCCATCTGGAATTGCCTGTTCTGTCTTTAGTTGGCTTGTACAAAAAACCTACCGGCAAGCCTAGGTGTATGACTATACCATATGCTCAAGCCCACAGACTGGGGAAAAACCAAGACAGTCTGGTTTTGTTCACATAAAAGCCTCAGAAGTTGCTGGAAAATGGAGTTAGGTAACCACATTTCTTGAAGTCTGACTTGGTGTAAAAGCAGAGCTGAAATCCATGCTATTTCACAAAATCCTACAAAACTAAGTGTATGTGAGAAACTCCACAGCTCTAAGTATGTGTTTGGAGGAGCAGAGCTAGATGGTGGAGTATTAGAGCTGGACTGCTCTTTCCTACTGCACAGGAGGATTTTTATCACTAGATCAGCAGCAACACTTTGGCCTGCCTCCAATCGCGTATTTCCACAGCAAATTCGTTGGACTTGGGAAAGGCTTTGAGCTTTCCAAATACAGAGGCACTGAGTAAGGGCTCCTCTGCAGATCCCTCTTCCATGTCCGAATAGCCAAACTCAACCAGTTTCAGCCTGCACTGTGCTCTCTCTGTATAAACCGACAGTGCTCCCATAGCACAACGGGTACCAGAGAGAATTCTAAAGGCAACAAGATAAAAAGCATGGCAAAAACCATGTAAATGGATTAATGTACATGGCTAGAGTTGATCTTAATGATCCTGCTCTGTTCAGCAATAATTTACATTTCAGTAAAATAGTGCCGAATTAGAAAGAAGCATTTTAAACTGATTTTAATGATTATATGCTCAATTTAAACTATGTGCAAAGTAAGGAGGTTAATTAATTACCCTTCAAAGTTTTCCTGTATGTTTCCTTGCTCTGAAAGCCTTTATTTCACCACTAGGAGCTGGATTTCTTTTCTGCTTCTCTTTGCCCCCTGCCACCAGCTTCCCACAGGGAATGTGCCTCTCTTACCAACAAAGATTAAACAGGAGACATAAATCCAGCAAAATTTGACATGCATGTGAAAGAGGGAATATAAGCAAATTACAGAATCAATCTGCTCACAGAGAATGATGGATTTGAATTCCACTATTTAACTTGCAAAATGAAGGGGAAAATTTCCAACTGCTTTAAAAACTAGAGGCATATTGGTTCCAGCTGCCGCTAATCCTCGTCTTCTGTAGTAAGGCCATCAAGCAGGATGAAACAATACAGTATTTTGACACGGGATACTGAACAGCTGCACCCCATTTTCAAAGGCAACAAAGTATAGCAGCACAGTTAAGCTGCATCAGGAATGAGGATCAAATTTTAAGTTTCTGGGCAGCCTGCATGACAGTGCTTCTGAGAACAACAGTACAAATATTTGGTTTTGCTCAAATTTATTTTCTGGTAGACCTTGAAGCTATGCAATTTCATCTCTGTACGCTCCTTGCCTCCCTTGCTGCCCAGAGTGGTAGTCTGAAGCACACCTCTGACACTGGCGTTGGGTGATCATGGGCGTAACACCTGAAAAAAACCTGCAGTTGAAGTTTTTGGTCTGGTGCAGAAGCTATTCGTAAAGAATTCCCAGACTTCTGCAGTTTTAGGTAGAATGGAACTGAAAACAGTTGATTTTCTAGGCAAGTACAAGAACGTAATGACTACCCTACTGGCCCAGACCAAAGGTTCCCCTAGTCCCATATCTTGCTATCCTACAAGGAAAGCCTCCTCCAAAGGAGTAAGTAAATGATGATACTTCTCCACACACAGCCTTCCAGCTTCCCCCTGCCCATAGCTCAGGAACTCTCCGAGTCAGGGGAAGTTTCTCTTCAGCCCTCCTGAAGAGCCTACCCCTTGAACACAAGCACCACATAATCTGTATACGTACAGAAAACAGGAATTCCCAGTGGATCAGGATTTCGTCACTGATGGAGAACCATGCATCACATCCACGATCAGTCTGTTGACACCAGGAGTGCCAGACTCACTGTTCTCCTCTGATAACTGATCTACAGGCAAAGCCTGGTCATGGATTTCTAGACATTCAAGAGTAAAATGAAACCCTGCTACTTCGAGTGGTCTGCCAGAAGTCCAAAAAAATCTTGGGAAATGTTCAAATTCAAGTACAAGGCAGTATGTCCAAGTGATTAAACAGCATATGGAAAATACTTTTTGCACACACACATCTATATACGCATCTATACACCTTCCTAGCTGTCTGCAGAAGACATCCAATTCAATAAAAAAGCCTAACTTATTTTTCAATTTAAACCCAAATACTGTCCTTAAAACTTCAGAGAAAGAGATTCCATCACTTTAAATATTCAGAATCTACTTTTGTAGTAAACACACTAATAGCAAACCATGTAATTCAAAGCAGGCTGTGGAAGGGCGTTCTTAAAAATATTTTTTGAGAACTCCAAAAAAGCCTCCCTTTTGTAAGATTACTTAACAAGCCACCAGAAAGGTCATGACTTACTCTCCCAAAGACAACAGAACTGCATCAAATGTACTAGGGAAGTTTGCTAGGGTATCAGAGTTGAATTTTCCATTAATCCCATTTTCTCTTTGTCTAGGCAGCCAAAGTTTGGATTCACAGTGTATTCAGATTTCTGGCTCCATATCCTGCAAAGCAGTTAGTAGACTGGATTCATTCATTAGGCCATTCACCTATCATCCATCACTCCTCAAGTTTCACCCTCTGCCCCACAATAAAAGCAGACAAAACCTCCTGCTGAATTCAAGGTCAGTTTTTTCATGCACTTTGGCACACATCTGACCAGCAGTTCAGAGGCATGTGCCTGAACTGTCAGTAACTTCAGAGCACACAACCAAAAAATGCTGAGGCAAGGACAATACCACCACCAAGGCTGGCAAAGGAACTGTTTAAAGACATTATTCTTTAAACTGTTCACCCCCATTAGTTTTGAGATGAGTCCCCATTTGGTAGCACCTTCAGCTAATGGTACCTCCATGCTTGCTGCCTGCTCCTTTCAGAATGATTAGCTTTTGTAGGGACACAATATATGACGCACCTTAGTCTTTTACCAGTATCTTCAAAACTTATTTCTACTGGAGTCATGTATCAGTGTTCTTTGACACAGCCTTTCAGGCCTGATGCTCTCCCACTGATGCAGTAAATGTATTATTAATTTAAATGTCCTGAGAGCTGACTACAAGCAATCCAAGCATAAAATGCAGGTTTTTCTGTTCCCAAAGTTAGTGTTAATGTTTTTGCCCCTTCATGTTCTGCAGCCAATTTGCAGTGGAGATGTCATCTGCGTTCCACAAGCATGAAAGGTGGAGTTCCCTTGTGTTAGTAAAGAAGCTGCACATTTTGGCAGCTCTAGAGTCCATTCTGCTGTTATGTGTGGTCCCCATCTTCACCTACCACAACCTCAGATACCTGCAGAAGCAAACTGTCAGCCTAATGCACACACCACTTGAAATCAAATTATTTTTTCTGGGATACTTTTCAGACAGGATTATACATTTGCATGAGACTCAACATTATAGCAACAGCTGATTGGCTAAAGCCAAATGTGAAATCATATCTTAGGAGAACTACCCAAAATCACACTGCAAGACAGCAAACACAACCTGCACTCACCTCATCTCAACCTCAGTTCTGAGCCGCAGACTCCAGTTTCCTAAAGGAAGCTGCAACCCTGCCTGTAACTCGCTAATCTGTCTGCTAATGAGTCGAAGCCATTCACTACCCTCACAACAGTCAGAGATCACAATATGCATCTCACACTCAGACCAAACAACGCCCTTTACCAATTTAATACAGTCTAGCTTCATTTTCCACAAATTACTACATTGTAAAATACAGACTAACTCTTCATACAACTACTCTGAAGCTTCCCCATGACACTTTTACCTAAGTAAAAGATTTTTCTTTTACTTGGCACACACAGTAGAAACAAGAGAGTTTCGCACTATGGGGTGGAGAAAGAAGTTTGATGATGATAAAGAACTAAGATGATGATCACTTTTCCATGCTCACTGAATACACAGGTTTCTCTGCAGAAGGAACTTCACTTAAAGCATGCTATTTTACCAGGTTAGCTGTACTGATGTAATACCCTGTGAGGCCAAATTCAGGATCTAATGGCTACATCTTACACTGCTGATCCAAAAGTCTTTTATTAACATAATGTTTTTTCCATCTAGGAAGTGTTCAAGAGGTGAGAGGTATATAAAATATTTGACTGTCTTCCCACAGTGTTCATGCAGATTCTCTTCTTCTGGAGGTCACAGACCAGTTATTTTGGTATTGAATACAAACATCACGGATATGGAGTCATTAAAAATTCCATTCAATCCACGTTCTGAACTTAGTGTTTACACTCACCAATAGTCATCATGTCCAACACAGACAATTTTGAATTGCTAGTGTGCTATCTTCACGCCATCCAACAATCCTCACAAGATTTTTCACCAAACATTTCAACAGTTCAACAAACAAAACAGAAAATCACAACCACCCTCATCCTTAAGCTCCATCTTGACAAGAGGAAGTATCCTACTGTGCATCACTTGGAAGGACACTTCATCATCCTTCTAGAGGATCCCTGAACGGCTACTATTTCTGACAACCAAATCAATTCCACATTATCTGCTTAAGTATCTTTATGTATGTATGTATCTTTCTATAGGTGTGTACAGGGGTGGTGTCCTTGTGCCTACATTTATGTACACACAAAGTCTAAACTTTTAACTTTCAAACTAGCTGACTGCTGTAGTAGCTCATACATGGCGAACACACACTCACTGCTCCATAGGTGGACTGTACCCGGGCACACCTTTTTCCCCAGGATGACTACAGTGATTTTGGCACAGCTGACAGAGTTTGTGACATTGCACTTACCCTGGGCGGGACAGTCTGCAGGGCTGTGATGTAGTTCTCCAGAGCAATGCGGCGACGGTCATTCAGCATGGCTTCCACCCGTGCCATATGAGTCTCCACCAGCTGTTGTCTTTCATTTGCGGCTTCTTGTTCCAGTGACTCCACCTTCTCCTGGAAATGCTGAAAAAAACATCCATCACAACAGGAACAGTGAAGACATCAGCAGAGACCAGCAGACGTGAATACCTCCGTCTGCAAATCACCAAAATATTTCCCCATGTCAGTCTAGCTTGGCTCCCAGGAACTCTCCACTGAACACACCTTTTACTGATTTCAGTGGGAACTGCTGATGCCCTGTATTCCTGAACATCTGGCCGCATTTTATTAATCTAATAAAATATTCCTGACGTGTTCCGCACAACCGCCAGTGAATCCTTCATTTGCCCCAAGACAGTGGTACAGTGCTAGAGAATTGTGCTTAGAGGATGGTGGAGTTTGGCAAGCATACGTCCCCTGCCATCATGAGTCATCAACATGACTTCATGAGCAAATCCACATGGGGGAAAAAAAAATTCCAACCTGAACAGAATCACTATGGTTTCTTATAAACTGGCCACCAGGAAGAAAAATTGAGCCCTAACTTATTCCAATAAAGGAAAAGATTGACTGGGTAAAATGCAATTGACTGGGTAGAGAACAAAGCTGTGGGATCTAACATGTGAAGCAATCTGGTTCTGAATGTTACCTTTTTATAGTTTTGCACTGAAATCATTCTAGCAGTACTGAACAATATCTGACAGCCACAGCAGGATTCAAGGAGTGTCTGGCTTGTCAGAATTTTTGAATTACAGTAAAATTTTGGATAAAATAATTTTTGGCTGAGAGTTTCTTTCAGATAAAACTAACGGCAACTCCTTCCTTAAATCACATTTTCCATTTCTGCTTTTAGCTTAGGTCCTGCAGCTTATATTAGTTTATCACAGCCTAAATTTTGAATTTTGAACCAAGTGGGAACCAAGTTTTCAGTTCTCACTGACGGCAAATCTAAATTCAAGTGAAATTCTGCCCCTCCATGCAGTCACAAGCAATATCCTGCTCAGCTGTTCCAGGGACCGGCTACAAAGGACAGAGATACCTAGCAGCCACCAACAGCTGGAAACAAAAATAGCAACAGCAAGAGCAGAGAATAACATCAAATCCCTACAGAAGTAAGTCTTAAAATTATATCACACCAGCACCCCTTTTATTTTAGCTGCGACTCCAGCTGGTAAGGTTGTGGTTCCGTTTTCCTTTACCTGGATAACAGCTTTCTTGTCGGCCTTTGGCAGGTTCTTTGCTTGGCGTTCTGCCTCTTCCCACTCTCTCATGACCTAACGAACAAAACAAGGAGTGTGACTTTCATACTTTTCTCTCGTCTCAGGGCTTAACAACAGCCAAGCACTGCGGCTCTGACAGTCATCTTTTTATATTCCTCTCCTCCTTTTATCTCTACTAAAAAAGCTGTTACAACATTTAACAAAGGTGGGATCCTGTTATTAAATTAAACAAAGATGGTAAGTACTTCTGTGTCCGAACATTGTGCCAAGCTGTCACAGCTCCGCTGTGAAGCAACAGAGCTGTAACCAGCCCTCAAGCAAGGGAAGTGGAGATATCTGTGGGTGAACACACCAACCCCTTTTCATCTCAGACAGAAAGGAAACTGCTTCCATCTGTTGTACGTCCTTGATAAAAATGAGAGAATTTCAATTCATTCTAAGTGACGTTTTTTTTGGTACCACAAAAACTTTTAGATTTATTTGGACTACATTGCTGACCTTTGAGTAGGACAGATCAAGAATTACATGCAATTTGTGCTAGTCTGTCCAGAAATAGGTGTCCAACACTTCAAGAACTGAATATATTTATATCTCAAGTACAACACTGACAGAAGAATGATGTAGGAGAACTTTCAGTACCATGCACTTCAGCAACGTGGGAGGCTACCTCCTGTAACACAGGGCAGTATTTCAATAGTCAGGGAATGAGTTACTCTTAACTTGCCATCCATGACATCTGAAACCTTCTCATGGTCTTACCTAGGGACTTTACTCATTTCACACCTAGATAGGAATCTGCTCAGATAACACATTTTATGCAGGAACAATTGCTCTCACTGAATGCAGCGCACACAAACAAGCAACTTGTTTATTTGCAGGATTAACACAATGTCAGATGAAGACAGAAGAAACCTAGAAGCAATTACTCGAAATGTGCATTTCTTTTCTTTCCTTTCTCACCAAAACCCACATTTTCATGCCATTTAACAGAAATAGTCAAACATACCCTTTCTAAAGGGGATTTTAGAAAAGCTCGCATGCATGACTGAAATTTTACCAAGATCAATACCGAAGGCAGGACAAATTAGACCTGCTGTGTCTCATGTCTGCAAGTTGAGCCTCCACCACTCAGCTCCCATCTCAGGCTCCTCCGTTTTCCCACATGCTGGACATTGCTAATCAGGCTCCTTGATGGACAGAGTGGAGAGCACTAGTGGTGCCTCCAGTATCTGGTTGAGCCTGTGCCTTTAAAAAAACTCAAAACACCAAACCTGGGTTCAAAGGAGACTTTTACAAGTCTAAGTCCTTGAAACGTAATCCCCTCTCAGTCCTAAATAGGGTTGTAGACCCTAACCACTAACCAGCATGCAGACACCTGCATTCAAGACCGACTCAACGTATGCGATTTTGTTGTGAAGTTTTCATCTTTCTTTTGACCCAAAGCCTGGGAATGTATTTCAAGACAGCAATAACTCAGTCATAGTAAAGCCAGGTCAACTCACTATCAGTGAAATTGTTTATCTGTAAGAGATTCTGGCCTCAATAATAGCACAAGAGGGTGGAGACATATATTTTGGGAAGCTAACATGATGCTAAAAACTTTAAAGTTGGAAATTGTTTTGCCTGCTTCTGGGCTTCAGCAGGGACATGGTTAGACAGCAGTCGTAAGCACAAAAACTTAAAGTCGAGTACTTAGAAATCACAGTCTGAACTTCATTCCGCACTTTTACTGGGAACTGTAAGCTGAAACTTAAGTCCCAAGAATTGTACTACAACCTACATAAACTGGCAGCCTAAAAGTACCTCTTCAATTGAAGTTATCTTCTCATCAGACAAACAAGCATTAATGTGCAAATTGCAGCCAAGCTCTAGGGAGGTATGAAACCAAAATTTACAAGGAGACATGAAAATTCATTTTCAAGGGGTTGTAGTAAGCAGCTGACAACAGAGAGCATGATGTGCAGTGCACTGAAGTTACAGGTCGCCCCATAATCAGTTACTTTCCCAGTACTATGGCATCAGGAGATTTTACTGCTTCTCTGACACAGCAGAAATAGAGGACATGAACTGACACCACAATTTAGAGCACCATGATGTACTATGGAAAAAACATATTAATGCTCAGAGTGCTGCTGTGTATTAAGTGCACATTAGGTATTAAACTTTTAATTGTACACCACTTAGGCCATACGGTTGTGGTGGCCAAGAAAACTTAATTCACGTATACAGGCAGCACCTTCCTAGAGACCTGAAATGTCACTGGTGCAGGATGTGAACGCTACATTAATTCAAGTCATAAACTACAATGATGTGCTCAAGCTTGAGCATTGGCCTAGGTTAGCAACTTTACGATTTTCTTCTCCCTCCTCTCCTTTTATGTCTTCAAATCATATCTCTGACATCTGCTTAACACTCTTTTTCATTCTGAATGAGCAGTTGATGGGTTTTCAGGACAACAGTTCCTTTGCCATCTTTTGTCCCCTAAACTAACCCTCTGCTAATCCATATGATGAAAACAAGTATCGTGGGTAGTGTGATAAGGAGACCTTTAGCCAGACCAGGTGTCTCTGCCTGTTTTATTTCTCTAAACCTTTCAAGGCATTGAAGGCAGGATGATAAACTGACAGCCTACAGAGATAGTTGGGAGGAATGTAAATTATGGGCTTCAGAGTTCAGCTTTGGTACAACAAGAGTGAATGGCTTATGAAAAAAACAGAATGACATGGCTGTTTGCAGGAACAATATTCAACATAAAGACTGCAGAAGTTGTACTTTTGAGTGCTGATTTTTGCAACTGAGAAGACTTGAATGGTTGAAAGCATCTCTGTGTGTATGCTAACTGAAGATACAGCTGCCCCACAGCTATCTATGGAAAGTCATGCTACCACCCAGCGAAAACTTCTGCTCTCATCGAAGGTCATAGCTTTAGAGAATTATGAGTGACTAAGAAATATGCTGTAGTAGCACTCTGTAGGAAAACAAAGAGCAGGAGGGAAAAAGGGAAAAAAAATTTGCCCAGATACACATGTGCAAAAAAAGTCTGATCTTGGCCTTTATGCACTTACAAACCTATTCTTCTCTGACAGCCCAGATCTATCAAAGACACACAGATTTATAGCTCTTCAAGGCTTGGTGGCTTTGTGCAGGGAAAATGACAACTTCTGGTTGAGATTTAAGAAGCAAGCCATTTCAAAGTCAAACTTCCTCAGAACTCAGGACTTAGTGTCTGGCAGACTCCTTTTGAAATTGGGCTGTAGGGTACAGCAAGAGGGAAATAGGAAGTACAGAAAGTGTCATTCATTATTAAGAGAGACGCTGAGTACAAAAATCTCATTATATTGAAAACAGCAGTATTTACTCTCTTTTTCTACACTAGGGCACAGACGCATAGCTGCAAGAGAAGAATTTACGACAGACATTTGGGTTACAGCAATCAGACCAGCAGAGGAGCTTGCCTGAAGGTTTGCTTCGTTAGAAAGTTAAAGTCATACCAATAAGATGCCTACTGTTGTCAATGGCTTTTGTTCCACACTTAAGTCTTGACCTTTTTTCTGGTAATAACATCATTAAACCTCTCCGAAGAGCCCTGACTGTGACTGGGGTGTGTACTCCTACTCACCTGACAGTCAGTGTTAAGGAAGGAAAGAGCCCTCCCACACACAATAATAGAGATGGTGGGATCTAGGAAATATAGGGACGAGTATTATTTAACATCTCTGTCGAGGACATGGACAATGGGATTGAGTGCATCCTCAGCAAGTTTGTGGATGACGCCAAGCCAAGTGGCATGGTTGATACTCTAGACGGAAGGGATGCCATCCAGAGGGACACTGACAGGCTTGAGAGTTGGGCCTGTGCGAACCTCATGGAGTTCAACAAGGCCAAGTGTAAGCTCCTGCACCTGGGTTGGGGCAATCCCAAACACCAATACAGGCTGGGCAATGAGTGGATTGAGAGTAGCCCTGAGGAGAAGGACTTGGGGGTATTAGAGGATGAAAAATTTATTATGAGCCAGCAATGTGCACTGGCACCCCAGAAAGCCAACCGTATCCTGGGCTACACTGAAAGAAGCGTGGCGAGCAGGTTGAGGGAGGTGATTCTGCCCCCCTACTCCACTCTTGTGAGACCCCACCTGGAGTCCTGCATCCAGCTCCAGGGCCTCCAGCATTAAACAGACACGGGCTTGCTCAAGCTGGTCCAGAGGAAGGCTGCAAAGATGATCAGAGGGCTGGAGCACCTCTGCTATGAGGACATTTCCTTTTCTACAAGAAAGCCAGAGAGGGACTTTTTACAAAGGCACGTAGTAATAGGACAAGGGGTAATGGCTTTACATTGAAAAAGGGTAGATTTAGATTAGAGGTAAGGAAGAAATTCTTCACTGTGAGGGTGGTGAGGCACTGGAACAGGTTGCCCAGAGAAGTTGTGATGTCCCATCCCTGGAAGTGTTCAAGGCCAGGCTGGATGGCGCTTTGAGAAACCTGGTCTAGTGGAAGGTGTCCCTGCCTATGGCAGGGGGGCTGGAAATGGGTGATCTTTAAGGTCCCTTCCAACCCAAGCCATTTATGGTGCCACTGACACTAAAAATCAGCTGAAGACCCCTCCAGGTTGTTGGAACTAGTGGTGTGCAAGGATCAAAAAAAAATCTTGAACATAACACCAGCCCTGTTCAGGCTAGTTGAGGACTGCAGTATTTTCAGATGCTTGCTTTGGAAATGAACTTCCAAGAAGCAAGACTACTCTAGAAGACAAAGTATCATTAAGTTCCTATCATAAGTGCTCTACATGCTATGATTCCGAAAATATTTTAAACAGCCAGAGGAAGAGTAAATTTAAGACATGAGGATGTCACAAGACATTTGAGGGGAGAAATGTATAAATATACTGCTCCCTTGGGTAAGGTTCAATATCTGGTTCCACCAGGCTATTTAGCAGCAGCTCTTTAAGTGAGGGAGCTATAAAGAAGTTAACAAACTGGAAGGAGAAAGAGGAAAAGGGGAATTGTACCAAAAGAGGAAGTAAGACCCACAGCATTCTGCAATCAGTTAGCATATTCTCTCCCTGTCAGAGAAGAGCAAACATTTAAAGGTTACACATGCATTGCTGAATAGCTATCCTGTTTGCATGGGAATGTAGATTTGCTGTTATTTGGCACTGCATTAATAATTCTTGGGAAAAGTTTAAAATTCTATGCTAATGTAATTCTCTTTACAGTACTGCCTAGGAAAGTTTATAAGACTTGTTGCTCCAGGTACTGTACAAGGTAGTAAAGGCAGAAAAACTTTTATGGCCTGTAGTCTAAAGGGACAGACACTTAAGAGAGGAAGGGATTAGAACAGTCTGAACCAGAGGTGCATCAGGTCATCATACTAAAGAGCACAGACTCCCCTAGTAAGAGTCTTTTAGGAGCTGTGAACTATGAACCAACACAACCACCAACAGAAGCTGTGTCTCTGCCTGTGTGAATATCTCTATGCAAGAGAAAAAGAAACAAGTTGTCAGAATTTCATGGTAAATAAAGGGAAAACTCAGAAAGAGGATATACAGAATATCTGCATTTGCCCTGATGACATTTTTATTAAAATATTTAATTCCAATTTATTTTTTTAATGATAAACTTTCCTATTCCTTAGATGATTACATTTTATATGTGAACCAGAATGCATCTGAATTTTTTTTGAGTTAATTGGCTGTTGCAAAGTAAAGTGTGCATCAAATCAAACACTGTTTTAAAACTAGCTGCTTTATTAATTGAAAGAAATATCTATATTTTGTGAACAAACCAATTTATTTCAGACCATGACACTTATCCAGATTAAAGAATGACTTGATCATTTTCCTAAAACCACTGATTATTTCCTCTCTTTTTAAATTTCTCAGCTTTGAAAGAACTGGACTTTGAGGAAAAAAAAAAAAAGAATAAATACATTCAGTGCAGCTAGAGAACTCAGCTAGTGACTCTTGTTACCTTTTTTTTTTTTGAGAATAACATTGATGTCAGAAGGTTACTGAGTTAATTTATTCAGTGTTGTTTTTAACATAACAAGTAACAGCTTCAAATTAATTTTTAGTTAAATACGTATTAAGAACATACCCAATTTTAAAGAAAATGTAAAAAAGCAATTTTTAAATACATTGCTAGAAAAGGAAACCAGTGATATGGGACACAGACGTATCACAGTTCACATGAGGAAACACAGAATGGTAAACCAGCTGGCTTTTCTACTTCTCCATAAGATCTTATATTTTTTAAACATTTGAAATGTTAACTGGGAGAGACTAGCACAACACTGTACAAAACACTAGTCATAGAACGGAAAACTAATTTTTAAAAACTTAAGTTAACTATCTTCTTCAAGGCTCTGCAAGGGTTCTGTGTACTTCAAGACATACGTACTTTAAGCTGAGATTTCATAAGCAGCTTAAGCAAATTAAAGATCAAAGAACTTACTTTCTTGATATACCTATCATGCTGCTGTTTCCCAGGTCTGATTTAGCTTGCTGAACTGGCCAGAGTTGGTTATTTTACTTTTTTTTTTGGAAGAGTGACATTGCAGTGAGATGAGGGAGCTGACCTGCCTCACCCCACTGCTGTACGCTCATTAGTGCTGACAGAAAGTATGGCTGGGAATGTGCTAACGAGGGCAGAGCATGCACAGCACCAGCATGATCTTCAGTCAAACCCTTGAACCACAGCCTTCATTTATGAAGTTGCCCCAAATGCACATGCTAAAATGTGCAGTGCATTTATTCAGAAGTATCTGATGCTATGGTTCAGTGCTTTTTTTCCTAGTTAATTTTGTTGGCCTCAAGCACCGACATGGCACATTTTCTTTATATGATGTTTTCTGGGTGCCTGTGCATTTGATTAGATCTTTTCCACCAAACCATCAGCTTTGTAGAAAACAGAAAATACACAGTTCACCAAAATACTGCCCTTAATTACTCAGCTTAACCTTTACATATTTGGATTTTGGAGACAAACCTGAAACCGTGGTGGGAATCCGAGGACTGTTCCAGGGAAAACTGCCTTTCACGCTGACTGTCCTTTGCTTTCAGGACACCTGCTCCTACAGCGTTTTTTTTGAAAAAAGGCTATTTCAAGGGGAGGTAATAACGGTGTGATGACTGCATTACCCGCTGACCCTCTGTGTGCCTGGCTGGGGCAGGATCTCTCTCCTTGGCAGGGCAGGCTGAGTGCACAACATTTTTCATCCTCCCAATTCCCAGCCCGTCCTTCCCAAACTGAGTAGTGTGGCCACACAGAAGTTTGTTACGAAGAGGACTGGGGTGAGCCATTCCCCCGGCAGAAACACAGCGTGCAGGTGCCTGGCGAGCCGTTGCTCACCCCCCTCCCGACTCACCCCCCGGCGTCAGGGCGGCTCTGAGCCAGGCGCTGCCCGCACCCACGCTCAGCAGCGCTCGCACCGCGGCTGCCTCGGCCACGGGTTGCTTTAATGGAGTTGTCTGGTCTTCCACAGGAAAGGAAATCATAACACTTTACAAGCATCAGACTGGGACTATTTTCTGTCTTTAAGGACATAGCTTATTTGTGCTACAGTGCTTCCCAAGCAGATGAGGAGCACTCCTCTTCCTACCTACTAACTGCCAGATTCACGGCACGTGGTTGGCGCCGGTGGGGGGGCTGCTTCGGGTAAGATGCCCTGCTCTATTTATTAGAAGCGTGCCAGGCACAGCTACAGTGCTAGCAGACGGGGCCTTATAATAAGAGCTCAATTTCAGGCCTACTCAACCATGTTAGCACAGGGTGTGTCAGTAATAGAGAGTAACACTGAAAATGCAACAGGGGAACAAAGTTACAATGATAAAGTACAGTAAAATAGCTACAAGGATACATGCAGTGCATCTGAATTACACTACCTTCATTTTTGTGGTTGTTCCATCCTAAAAAAAATGCACCACAGGCTTTCCTTTAAACCTCTTATATTCTTTCTTTGTTGTTATTAGACAGAAGTGTGACAATTTTTTATTGGCATTGCTATTATAAACCCTATTTCTGAGAGAACAGATAGCTTATCTCTTAGTGTTCAATAGCATTAAAACAAGTCTAGTTTCAGGCTACACAAACCTTTTTGGTTAAAGGAACAAAAGGGTTGATTCAGTTGGATTTGGATCAGTTCAAAAGCACTAATTTTTCCTCTTTTCTTTAGCTTTAGATGCATTTCATGTTACCTTGAGGTGCAAGACCATCAGATGAACATATGCAAGCTTATGTTACCCCAGAGCACAGTCATGTATGCCTATACACAGAGAACGAAGCTAATCACAAGCAATCTCCTCCCTCAGCTGCTACAAAGGAAGGATGACTAATACAGTGGTCAGGTTCTTTACTTAGAAATAAGAACAATCTCACAAACCAAACATTCTTCCACAAAAATGAGAGAAATTTTTAACAGACTTTTTTTTCCTTTTTACCAGCACAAGTAACTGTAGCAACTCATGATTGCAACTGCGACCCAACCACAAATATATGTCCCAGCCAGCCAAATTCTTAGATAAGAGTCAGAAAGGCAGTAAATGGAGTATGTACAAAATTGCAAGTAGGTAGGCCAGCTGGCTGACGCCTTGGGAAATAAGAAAATGAAGGACTCCAAGCATCTTATGACTTGACAGACAAACTCCCTCCCATATTTAGAAGAAATCTCCCCTTACCTGAGACATCCTTTCACGATGCTTAGCTTCAAGTCTCTCCTTGGCTTTCTGGAAATGGGCATGTTCATTCTCATCTCCAGGTGTCTCCAAGTATTTGTCAACAGCATCAGGAGTGCTAGCAGCTGTGGTAGGGACTGAGATAAAATTTTGGGGGGGTGTGGGAGGGGAAGGGAAGGAAGAAGAAAAGCAGAATTTCTACTTTAATACAGGTAAAATTTAGTCGGACCAAGCAAGAAACATTTGTTCTATCAGGATAAAGCCATTCATTTGACCTCAGAGGAGGATATAAAAATGTGGTTTAGGCAGACATGTGAGACACACAGCAAATATACGTAAATATACAAAGATTTCCCTCCTGCCCCATTTTCTAATCCAGCAGAAACTCTTCAGTGTGAACAGACCAATGTTATTCAAACAGGTTAGAAACTGCTGCCAAAGGATAAATTCCAAGGAAAAAAAAAGCCTGGCAATGATTAATGTACATAAACCAGCAGAAAGCCCTTTGCAAAGTTACCTTCTTTCTATATTAGTTTCTTTTTAAAAGGTAAACTGTTACACATGAGTGCCAATGCAAATGCGTTTTAAAGCACCTATGGACCCCACAGTACCCTAATGAAATACCTCAAATCCTTCCCTTAGTGGCAGTTTTGCCTCACAGATATTTACTTTATTTGTAACAACTTTGATTAAGAAAACCCCTCATGCATGCAGAAAATAATCAGCAAGCATGCACTAATTGCCAGCCATTCCTGTTGGATAACTAGGCGATACCTATCACACTGATAGCAGAAAGATTTGCATTTGGGGTAATTCAAGCAGAGTGAGCAACAGTTCCTTCACTATGCAGCAACATCCAACAACGTCTACATTAACTAGAGTAACACTTCTGTGCTAGGGACATAACAGCGATTTAAAAAGCTCTCCAATGATGACCAACTATTTCATTTCAACTATATTGTCCCTAAATATTTTATTATAAAATTAGTTTCATTTCCCTGGTCACATTTAATAACTGCAAAGTTAGTTTAAAAATTCTGACAAAGAAAGAAGGTACACATCATTGTGCAGGATTTTTTTTTTTTTTAAATTAGTTTGACTGTATGTACTACAGTTAACTTCACTTACAGAAGTAATACATTTTAGTAGATAAACGAATACACGTAGCGAAAAACCCGGGACCCTCCCACACCCCAAACATTTCTCAGGTCTTCAACAGAAGTAAACTTTAATCTCAAGATCAGGCTGATTAATAACAACCAACTTATGACTACTTTCCCCAAAACAAGTTGAAATATAAACACATCTATGCTATATTATTTAAAAAAAAATAAAATCAGAAGTACAACATTTTAGTCCCAGTGAAATACATCCTCAAATTTTAAGAAAAACTTAAACCAAAATCCAAACTTTTCCTCCAATTTTACCTTAAATGTATAACCCCCAAGGCAAAACAAATACCCACCCCCCCCAAATGAAGAGAAAGCCTTTGGCTTTGGCTATGTTCGAGATATCTCTACATGTTCTCTACAACAGGCATGAATGGTTTTGGATGTTGTTGGTATATACTGCACAATGAATTTTGTAAGTTACTCAGTAGACCAAAGGAAAGGCCTTGCTTGTCTCAAAACAAAAAAAACTACAAGCAACCAAAAAAACCCACAACCCACCAAATCATCACTCCTCCCACCATTTTTAGATTTGTTTCATAAATATTTAATTAGAAGTTTACATTTTGTAAATGAAGTGTTGTAACAGACAGGAACAAATAAGCTTCCTGACAAGCCACAAAAATTACAAAAACAGAATGCAACTCAATATTTTCAGTGGTTACTTCTACAACTTCAGACATTTTAGTCTCTAATAGCATTATAAAAGCATAAAAATATTCTTTCTTTTTAAACTCTTAATGATAACACCCCACCTTCAATGATAATGTAGTTTGTGCTGGGGTGCAGTGCTGCCTGCTGGAAAAGCCACAGCCAGTGGAATCAAATTCCAAAACCAAATCACCCAAAGCTTGGACCAAGTGAAAACATTTCTGTAACGCTCAGAAGTATTTCTAAGTATCTTTGCCTTTTAATCTCTCAAACACTGAATTAATTTAATCTTTACCTTTCCTGAAGCTGCGGTTAAGTACATTACATTTTAATTCCATTTAGAAAATGAAAATTTATTTCAAAACAGGAAGAAATTTAAGTGTCAGACCGAACAAGGCCAGCCCTTCCAGGCTCCTGTTGCCTGACAGGAGTTCACCAAACACCCCCAGGCAAGAGCAGTGAATACTCTTTCGCAATGTTTAACTAACCTCGTGGGTTTTCTTTCCACTACGCTAATTCCAGCCCCACCCCCCCCCGCCCCAGGCTCTGTGTGAAGAGGATTCTCCTCTGCCTACACCCTCCTCTCACTGCCTCTGCAGGACACAGCAGGATTTAGCGCAGGAAGGTTGAATGGGGGAGAGCTCTGGCACATTTGCCATCCTTCTCCATCTTTTATAGATATTTTTTTTTTTAACTGAACTTAATTCTGTACAAATGTGAGTGGAAAGAAGTGACAATCTAAATAACTGTCCAATAAATTATGCAAATGTAACCTTTAATTATTGAACAAGAAAAAAGGTCACCAGCATTTGCACTGAGATCAGTTAAGCCACCTGTACACTCAAAGTCTGATTTTCAAAAGCTCCTGTCTTGCACGTGTGGCCTTTATGGCTCAGATTTTCAGACAATATGCTTACTTCTTGCTGGCACGCTTGCTGGTGCATTTCTGAACAGGTGAGAGTAGCGGGTGCTGAGAACTGGAAAATCTTATTTCAGTGCCTGGTGCTGAGGATGTCAGAGCACCGAGCCGCCTCCAAAAGCTGTGCAAAACCAAATCAAACGGTGACTAGGCATTAAATGCCACATACCTGGATGCCTGAGACAGCCAGGCTCTGCCCAGGAGCATGGGAAAGGATGCGGGCAGTACATCGGCATCCAACTGCAACCTGCTCTGTCAAGCTAACGCTAAAGAGGGTCATGCTAACGAAGAGCAATACTGCGTAGGAGGAGAAAGCTACTACCCCTGACCTTGTGCGAAAGGAAAAAGGCTGGTGTAACGCCACACGTGGCTCTCCACTACGTGCTCCCAAAAAGATAGAGGGCTCGGAAACGGGCATGTGGACTCACGGGAGCTTGGGGGACCTGTCTCATGGTAAGAAGCTCAATCACTTACACTCATCCACCAGGGGACTAAGTTGATTTAGAAGATCTCTACTGAGAAAAGATTTCTGACAATAGCTTTATCAGAAAGAAGCAACTGACGGCTGATGTCTGGAAACCAAAGCTAGGCAGAAATAAGGCTGGAAATCCAGATCAGAAATAAGCCACCCACTTTCAATAGTAAGTGCAATTACGTATTTGAACAACTTATGCAAAGACATGCTGATTTGCCCAAAAGAATCCTCAAAAACACCCTCCTTCAGCTTCTCCTTCTGAAACCCGGCCAGTGAACAGGCATGAAACCAAGAGGTAAAACGGGTGTCTTCCCCCGCCCTGCTTATTGCTGGCACTGGTCCATGCCCAGTACATGTCAGAGTAGGCTGAGCTTGCGCAAAGCCAGCTGTAAGGACTCAGCGTGCCTACTACTCCTGGAATGTTTATTTGGCTGCTGTGGCCAAAGAGACCAACCAACCTACCAACACCAACCACATCTCACTCTGCAGAGATGCTGTTTAAACTCTTAAAAAACAGGGTTAAGTTTCATTAAAAAGTTCAGTGGCTAGTTTAGGAAAATATTAAAAGGTGAGATGAAATGGTCATATACGTTTTTGTTTTCTGTTATAACTGAGATTCAGAAGCGGTCTTTTTATAAGTGGTTAGCTATTAATGTAATTTGAAATCGTTAAGTATTTCTCTGACATAAAATAACCAGTCTACTGAAAAACAAAGATTTCACTCCCTATATTTATAAAGTCTGCAAATGTGACAACTTCTCCATCCACTATTAAAAAAAATAATTACCAATAGTATGTTAAAAACCTTCTTGTGATTCCAACATAACAATAACCAGCAGCTGTCCCCCAAGAGTTACAAAAATACTGAGCCTCCCTTCTTCTGCATAAAGCAGAAACATTTTAAAATTTCTTCACAGCTGTTGGCACAAAACCTATCCTTTGCACTCCGATACATTTGGGAACTTTGTTTTTAGAGAAGTATTGCATGTTTCTCATAGTAAATTGGGAACATTTGGTCAGAAATCAGCTACATGTAAGGATTCCTTAAAAATCTGCAGCCTGATCTCATTTTATGACCCCATCTGCTCTTAGAAGGAGGTTTCATTTTCAATGCATTGCTTGTTTTATAAGGAACTCATTCTACTACTGCATGAAGGCTGATCAAAAAGTGTGTGTTAACCGGTGTGGACGAATCTGGTATCAGATGACATTTTTTTCACACTTGCACTCATTTTACCTGTCAATTCCCAAACAGATTTTTAAAAATTTCTATTAGACTTTAAAATCCTAACCTTCCTGGAGACACAGGTTCAATAATACAGCCAAATTATGCTCTACACTTTTTGCTATTTAACAACAACTTTCACATATCAAAAAAAGGAAGAAAAATGCAACAATATGCCCCCAGATCCTGTTTCACATAAAAATAAATAATCCATATCAGCATCTCCAGTGAAAGAAAAAACACTCACTCACCAATCTCATAGGAAGTGAAAGGATTAGGAGATGCTCCTTTTCTGAGTGACATTGGCTGTTGCATGTAAGATGGGAAACCATTTGAAATGAGCATTACCCAGCTACAATGTAGTATTCAGTGGATGCATTCATTGCCTCTGAATTCCACATACGCAACTGCCTCATTAAGAAGGATTAAGATCAAAGCTTTAAGTTGTTGACTAAGATCACAACTAATTATAGCACTTCTGACAATCACAAATGCATATGGAGTATCTTTAGCGAGAAGGGTTCCTATTATTGCTACTGCTACCTTGTGAAATGAGCCGTTTTTTACAAGATGGTATCCCCATTCTTTTGTGAATAAGCTACTCTGCTTATAGCAGGGGGGCAAAACCAATGAACAGACTCTAAACAATAGGGAAGGAAAATAATGATTACCTTTTTATTACAAAACAGACAAAGTACCGGCTGAATGATACAAGAAAAATGAAGGCGGGGAAAAGTTTATCTAAGATTGCAGCAAATTACCATTATTTTAAACGTAGGGAATAGTATGTACCAGGATGAGTTTTTTTACATAAGTTGTTAAGTTGAATATAGTTTAATTACTTGGAGAAAAGTGTGTGCCAAACTGGTATGTCTTCTAGTAAAGGTCGATACTGGGGCATAGAAGAGTAAGTGTATAGAAGAGTAAGTGTATTTACACACTGTACATAAGCTACTACGTTAACAGACAACTATTCTTATTCTTAGCACTGTGAGCTGGAGGACCAGCAGGCAAGGTGCCATTCCTTTTCACTTTTCATTACCTTCTCTTCATGCACTCTTTCATCAAGACAACTTTCTGAATCCTGTCTAAAACTAAAGAATAAAGAGGAGCGCAGAATTCCTCCCACAGTCAACAGCACAAGGGAAAGCTTGTGAGAATGAAAACCAGATGTTCCCAGTTTTAGTATTTGTCCTGGTTTTCAGCTGGGATAGAGTTAATTGTCTTCCTAGTAGCTGGTACAGTGCTGTGTTTTGAGTTCAGTATGCGAAGAATG
>JAVJGG010000059.1:416507-430272 GCA_035590195.1 Aviceda cuculoides
AATACCAAAGACAAGAACTCACTTAAGTGCTGAAACATATAATATTCAGCACTTCTAATTATTTTCATTACCATTTCTATTAAGCAAAATGATGAAGAATAAGGAGAAACAGCATGGTGATACTGAGACAGGAGACGAAAGCAGAGGAAACCAAAGTTATTTTAGGAACAGAAATAACAGGTATATAGAACACACTGAACTAACATCAAAACACAGGAACAAAAATTTAACTAAAGTAGCGTGGAAAGTGTACCCTATAGACTCAAATGTTGTTTGAGAAACTACTGAAGAAAAAGAAAAAAAAAAACAAACAGGAAAAAGCCCTCTGGTAGATCTACTTTAAAAGACAAGACCAGCTCTATTTTTCCTTACCACTAGTTGTGCAAATGAAGCCAAGCAGCTCAAGTATTCAAACTAATGGCTTAGACCAAAAATTGGTAATCCTGAAGTAAACCAAGATGACTATGGAAAGAACACAAATGGTAATGCTCTTGGCATTATTTTATTGAACTGAAAATAAATAAATAAAAAAAAAAAAAAAAAAAAGAAACCAAAAACAGGTTCCATGAGACAGAGAGGAATCTCCTGGGCTTATCTGAAGATCCTAATGAATATCATACATAGCAAATTTAGAAGTTGTTTCTTATTTCATTTCTGATTCTACATGCTGCGAGAGGATTGCCAGTCTTAGACAGATCATTTATCCTCCCAAACAGCATGAGCTGAACAACTTCTGCTGCCAAGAGACAAGTCTGAAGAAGGAAGACAGTCCA
This sequence comes from Aviceda cuculoides, assembly GCA_035590195.1. Lineage (NCBI taxonomy): Eukaryota > Metazoa > Chordata > Aves > Accipitriformes > Accipitridae > Aviceda > Aviceda cuculoides. The sequence goes on from JAVJGG010000059.1 coordinate 417,281, forward strand.
ATTTCCAAGTTTCATTCAATCCATAATATTCTTTTTAAGATCATGGCTGAGGTCACCCCTCGTAGCATAAGATTTCCTGCAAAAAGGTCACTAGGTTGACTGGAAGAGTAATACATTAAGCTCTGCTGGCTTGCTATTACAAGCAGTCGGTGCTATGATTTCACCTACAACCTGTATATGAAAGGCAACACCACTGCATTATCAAAGTGACAAATCCAAATCTCACCCCTCCAAGTTTTACTGCATAAGAATAATTCTCATGAAGCCTGTTTTGTGATGTGACCGCTCTTTTAGTCAGCAACACCCTTCCCTCTGTGTAATAATTTCACAGCACTGTGAAAGCCAGAAATGAAACTCTCAGATTTGAAGGACTGGGTGAGTAACTACAGTTCTTTATGCAAGATGCACGATCTTCAGATATCTTTGAGTCCACACATAGTCCCACTGCAGAATTTGGACAAAGAAATGCATCCATACAGCTCAGCTTGAAGGGCAGGGGCCAAAAGCAAGCTGTAAAAACTGGATGTTTAAAAAAACTGCAATCTTGCAAGAGTCAAGGTCTACTACAAGTCCTTACTTATTGTCCAGCCTTCACAAAAATATTATAGATTTTTTTTTAGTAATGCTGACAAAGGCAGTAATAATTCTTAATTCCTACCAGGTATGTGAAAAGGCTGACTTTTTCCAAAAAGAACTAGCATATGCAGCTTTTAGAAACTCTTATACTGACCACAAAAGTAAAATGCTCAGCATAAAAGGCCAACAGCTATTCTTCATTTAATCCTACTTTGTTGGACCTGAAACATAAGGATGAACGCCCGACCCCCCCCCCCTTTTTTTTAATTTCTGGGAAAAGGAACACGCAAACAGGCATCGTCACAAGAAGTGTACTATCAGAGCTAGGTGACTTTCATTTGCCTCATATAGACCAAGGCAAATGGCTGAAGTATCCAAAGCTCTTGCAGGTAAATCATATTCAGTCCTGTCATTCTTCCCCTGCTAACTGAGACTACTTCCAGATGCAAAGTAGCAAAAGGTTCAGTTTCTCAGCTGTTTTCCATTATTAGTTTTGATGGCTATCATCTTCTCTGGGATCCAATCACCACTTATGCATGATACTCACTCACATTACTGAAAAAGACAATCACCCTTTACAAATTCTCTGTTGGCCATAATATTAAAGAATAAACACAGCCTCATCTTGGCTACCTGAAACTAAATGGACAAGAGCTCAAGTGGCTTTTCTAGGCTTATTTTTCAACATCTCTCTCACTGCAGTGTTTTTTCTATGCCTCTAATCTGCATAAGCCAGCTAGCTTCAGTTTACTTTTCTTTCCTCCTTCCCTGTCTACAGTATCAACTACTTATCAGTATCAAACACCCTGCATTTTTCATTGCATTTTCTTCTTTAAAATTCTCTTTTTTTGTTCCGTACTACTGTCCTCATTCTACTTGTTACAAAGTCCCAGTTTTTCTTGCCTGTCACAGAGCACGCAATCAGAGGCAAACCATGTTTTGCATCTCTGGAAATATCTTGCCTAACACAGGAACTTAATGGTTCAAAATTTCATTCTTTTAGCAAATATATTATAGACCTCACTCAAATCTACTGCATAGTTCTCTCTCTTCACTACCTCTTCTGTCTTGCTGCAGAAGCTGATCACTGTCCATGAGGTACCCTCCTCACTCGCCTGGTGGTAGACTTTCTCCATGTCCCTCCACGGAGCTTTGTCATGAACAGTTCTAAAAGACGCTGAGATGAAATGAAGCTGGAGCACTGGAGCAGCAATCCTGCCTCCACGACTGCTCTTGCTCCTGCTCCAATAAAATACAGGTCAGCTACTCTGCTTCAAGACACACATAGCACACCTTGCTAGGACTCTGCATGTGCTTTTGTGCATTTTTAAGCTTTCTACTTACTGCAAACATTCTGAGGCGCAGTTTGGAAAATATTTTACCCTAACGTGCTGCTTCTGTTCTGCCCCTCCATGCCCTCACTCTTTAATGTGTCAGATGTAAATGGCAGACAATATTCTCCCAAGAGTACGTGCTGGCAAGGCAGATCGGAGGGGAGTGTACCAGAGGCTCCCAAACCAAAACCCAGCTGATAAATCCAGTGTCTGATTCATCAGCTTCAGTATCCTGTGATGGACAAAGCCATCCTTCTCAAACCAAAAATCACAGTGCAAACACTCTTTCTTCAGGGAAAATGATTATTAAAACATATGGTGTGTTAAACAAGTAAGTGGGAGGTGATTCACATCCACATGTATAACAGCCCTCAGGAAAACCTAAAAAAATAAAATGTCATTTCTCCCTTTTTCATTGCAAACACCCACAAAATATTCACTCAAACTAAAAACAAACAAACAAAAAGAAAAAAAAATCTGAAAATAAATATTCTGTTATTTTAACAAGCTTGTCTTGCTTTGATTAAAAAAGGTCAGAAATAATACATGAAAATACATTGTAAAAACTATGAATTATTTTTAAACTTACCTGAAGCTTTCCTAAAGTTTGTGCTTTTTCCTGCACATGCATTGTACATGCACACACAGAGACAGACAAAATGTCAGTATGCTTTGACAGAAAATTAAAAGAAGGTGAGTGTAAAGGCCTCGTCTAAAGAAGTGTTAGGCTTTAGCTACCTACTTGCAGACCCCCGTCTACAGCACCAAGGAGTCGCCCACTACCGTGCTGGGTTAGCGAGAGGCTAATGAGGATCTAGCAGCGAGCAGAGGTGTCGGACAGACCGCGGCCAGGGGTTAGTGTGAGCCCAGGCCTGCTCCCGCACGACGGGAGCAAGGGAGGCCTGGAGGGGCACTTACTGACGCTGCCACAGACCGCCATGCAGTATTCCTCCGAGTCAAAGTTGTTCCGGTTCCCGCCGCAGCCGCCGTAAAAGAAGGGCGCGCACTTTCCTTCGGCCACGTCAAAGTACCAGCGGGAGATCATCGCGCGGCAGGGACCAGTCTCGGCTTGCTCAGAGCACACCTCTAGTCAGAGGAGACCCGGAGGAACCACATTTAGCATGTAAGTAGTGTTGTCTCGGCTTCTTAATTAGGTACCTCTCAATGTCCACACATGCGAGTGAGGAAGGTGATGCACCTCCTTGTTGTTTCAGGGAACAGGAAACCCTTCCCTGGAAAACCACCCCGGAGACAATGAAGGTAAATTTTGAACTGACTCAGATTTGTGCCACTAAGACTCCTTAGCCTGCCTATACTTTCGTGTTTTTAGCTGCTTGACCTGCACGCACTGAGGGGTGTTGCCCTGAAAAAGCTCCAGCATGGTGGCAATGGTACAAGCGTGAAGTTTCGTCTGCTTCCAGGCTGGAGGGGTACAACCACTGGCTGTCCATGGGGTCTGCCAATGGCCCCAGGCAGATTCCTGCCCAAGCAGCCCACTCCATACTTGTCTGGAAGGGGAACATTTGAAATCAGAAAGAGCCACCTTTTTTCTTGTTGTTTTTTAGCTATATAAACCCCCCCATGCCCAAATTAAGAAGGTTTCCTAACTTGTACAAAAGAAAAAAACAAAACCAAAATATTAATGAGTTATAGACAAAACCAAATTCTCTTCAGACACCTATTTATATATAGTCACTGCCAAAGAAACTTCCTCTTGCAAGATGCCCAGCACAGGGTTTTTAATTCATAGTTTGAGGGCTCACACATATAAAATTTTGCCATAGCTTTAACCCATCCATGGGAGGAAATCTCATCCCCAGTGAATATATACAGGAAAAAAAAAAAATTAAATGGTTTGTGTTTGTGTTCACTGTGAGGTGCCACAGTCTCTGCCTACATCCTGCAACACATGAAAACCTGAGGGAAGAATCAAACCACACAAATTAAAGGAAGATAAAGCAAATTCTGCCTGCAATTTGGAATTCAGCCAATTACACATGTAAATGTATAGTCCTTTACCAATAATGTTCCAAACAGACAAAAACAGTTTTATCTTTCAACATGCTGCATAAGTCGTTTCAAATCTACATAATGTTAAACATCAATACACCCCTCATTTGCTTTCATCCCACGCTCTGCATAGGCAAACTGGTATGTTCAATGAGACACTTCTAAATTCTCTGCATATATTTGAGTTATGTGGCAGATCTCTAAGGGTTGCAAGGTTCGAAGAAATATCACTGCATTAGCACTTAAAATGCCCTGCATGCTCATCACCTCTCAGATGTTGGCTACAAAGAATCCTGCTTTTCAGAGTCTGTCCTGATCCGTAACTTCACTCTCCCCAGGAGCACTGCTATTTATAAACAGATTTTATGTCCAATTGTCATTGGTAGTTGGTGTATACATACATTTCCTTAAATATATAATATAGGTATAATTTTACCTGTCTTGAACGTATTCACATATTGTATCTACAAACAATGTCAGGAGTCAATTTCAGGGAGCATAAAATTGGTCTAAGAGAAACAGATACAAGTGTACGCAACCATCAAAGATGTGCTACAAATGTCACAATCCTGTACCAAGTAATTAGGGGGAAAGGAATAGCAGGGGGTGAAAGAATACTAGGCTTTTTTTACTTTAAGAGAAAACAAAGTAAGAATATTTAATTGTACAACACATTAATTACAATTAATTGTATACTAGCATATAATTAACTATAGACCACATTTAGTATACAAGTGTTTCTTCTGATTTATTTTAAAAAACAGCCCTGCTGTCCAATTATACAGTCAAATCTTCATGCAAAGCTAACTTTGCACAGCCTTGGAAGAGCTGCCACGTGTCAATTAAAAATAAATAGTGACTCTTGATATTAAAGAGACAGGTATAATCAAGAGAATTTTTGCTGACAGGAAATGCCATTTCAAAAAAACACAAAGGTCTCAACAACTCAGTCTTTCTTAGTTAATGTTGGCTACAGACTGATCTCTACCCACACAGTAAGTACCTTCTAGGTTTCCCTCAAAATACTAGTTCTCTTATAAAGTCTGATTTATTTCATTTCGCATTGTTAAATGTTATCAGGATGGGAACAGTTCACAGACATAATCTGAAATTTCCTATAGGTACTCCTCTCATAGAAATAGCAGCAGAGATTTTTTTTTTTTTTTTTTTGCACGTGCGAAAGCAAAGGTAATTGCCCATCGAATAACTGATGCCAGTGATAACAAGGAATTGGCTCTTTGGAAACTGAAGTCATTTATACACATGAAGATGCACTTGAACAAGCTTTCAGGAAACCACAGGGTAACATATTAAAAAGAACAATCCTGAAGCACTGCAGCCCAGTGTTGTGGCCAGGGACCTGCCTCCTGCCTGACCTGTCATCTCCCACCAGGCTGGTGGTGACACTGCAGGGCAGTGGAGGGACATCCTTCCCTCCAGCCTGCACAGCCAACCGTACTGCTACCGGTGAGACCTAAATGGCAACTATTTCACCACAGAGAGAAATGGTCTACTGTGTAAACAGTTCATGACCCAAACGAAGATTAAACAAGAGAGGAGACAAATGCTCTGGGTTACTGTTTCACGATTGCTGTGTTTAAGAGAAGCATGTTGCTGGTCGAGTCTAGGAAACTTCTTGCTGCTGTCATCCCTTTCCCAGTGTCACCACCACTATCCATCATCGCCTGTTCTTTGTGGAGGGCTCAGAGTATCATTCCTTCACCCCTGCTTTGGGTGAAGTTACATTTTTAAACCAGGTTCAATGCCTGGGAAATGGTCCCATCACTCCTTTTGGTGGGCCAGTTGCTCCTCCAACACCTCTCCATGTTTTATCCTTACACAAAAAAGCCACTGCATTTGATCCTCAGTTGTACTACCTCACCTGAGAACATGGGGAAATGAAGTGCCGAGAGGGGAAATTCAACAGGTTTTCTTGGGCTATTAATCCAAATACCGTTTCCCCTTCCACTGCTACCGAGTGTAGCAATTAATGCCCGTGATGGATGAACTACAGTATTTTCACAGATACTAGCAGCAGGCAGGCAGCATACACTGCTAAATGATTCATCAAAAAATTAAAAGCTGTCTTTGCTTCATATATTAATCTTATTGCTGAAAACCGATTAAAAGATGAGTTACTTTTTGCAACTGTGTAATTCAATTTTACCTGATACCACAAATAATTTGTATCCAGTACACCATTAATGGTGAGCTTTGCTTTGTTTAAGGAACTTGCTCACTCTCTTCTGCCTCCAAAGATGCATTTTTGCCTTTGGCTCCTTGAAACTGGCTAAAATTAAAGAGGACAAGCCTTTGCCACAACCCAGGTTCATAAGTGGTCTAAATTCTGTTTTCAGACTCTTACAGTTTTGAAACCCTCCTTCTTTAATAGTAAAATTTCTCTTATCTTCTCTGTGCCCTAAACCAAAGATTACAGTTGCCAATACCTTCCTTCTCTGAAATGGCAAATTATTTTTGAGATAATCAGGAAAGTATAATTCAACTTTCCTCATTCCAAGCTTCTTATACTTATTCCAGCCTCCTGATGCTAAAAGAGCTGTTTCTAACCAAGCAGGTACATCATTCCCTGAAGGACAGTGCTGTGGCAAAGCTTTTTGATTTGCTTTTAAATTAATAGTTAAAGTGATATACTGAAAACTAATCAGTTACACTAAACATCGGCACTGACTGTGTTATTTTTTCTTTGAAAAGCACAGACTTCAGTACCCTAGGAAATACACAGTCTTCAAGTATGTGGACATTGATTTATAGTGGCTTTACACAAAGTACTTCCATAAATACTCACTTACCAAAATGCTCTAAGTAGAGCTAATTAGAATTTGTATGGAAACATTTTAGATACTTTTGATGATCAGTTTTTACAGAGGGAAATATAAAATATGGTTCTGAATGGCATTTAAAATTTTTTCATTACCATATAAATTGGGTTTTTTTCTGTTCTTTGAAGAAAACCGATTTTAAATCAAAGTGAAATTATAATTGCTTTATTACAAAATCTCAACTCCATGGTTTTTTTTTCCACATGGGACTAACCCTTACTCTGTGAACAACAACATTTTCAATTGAGGAATCTGAAATAAAATTTAAACTTCTAATGGTGGTGGTGGGAATTAAAGCTACATTTACATACTTCTATCACTGTAAACATCAAGGTTACTCAGTATTTTCTTCAGGATTTGAATTTATTTACATGATCCTGAGAACTAAGCTCATTTAAATGCTGGCACAGTCAGTCCCAAACTTTAAACCAGAAATTAAATTTGAAGGGATTTAAGAAAAAAAGAACAAGAGGAGTTAGACTACCAGCTCTGACCTGTCTTGGAAGTTGGGTCCTATGTTTAGTTTACATCTCAGAAAAACCTCTTTACCCTAACACTACAGTAGAAAGATGCCATTGTGCTGGCTTACACATATTACAAGTTTTTTAATTTAGCCACAGTAATGGAAAATATATTGTATTGATGACTCTTTCTATACTAACAGCCCTTCAAACTTGAAGTTGATATTGTCAAGTACATACAAATATATCATACTGATGGTATGAACCAACTCACTAGCACTGGTATATGTTTGCTTTGTCTACGCTGCTGTCAGTTCAAATTGTGTATCACAATCACGTGGGACCCGAACAAGTCTTAAACAAGGACCGAAACCACTTAGCTGCTTAGGTATATGGGATCACAATCTTACATTTTACCATTTATATTTCACTGAAGAACAGAGTAATTGATTAATGCAAGAGAGGCCAAAGGAATAAACCTCTCAAATACGTATCATGATGTATATGCTCCACTTTGTCATGTGCTAGTATATATAATATTACAACTGGATTAATTTTGGCTTCCGTGTCTTCAGGATCTGAGAGCTATAGTTTGAGGATATTAATAAACATGTACCCATATTAGTCTCCATTTTTTAACTAGCTGAGAAAAATTAGACAAGAGTAAATGCACTCTATTTTTCTTTTAGTTGTACTGTTCATGTTCCAAAAAGGCACAATACTCTTTTGCTCAATGTATTAATCAAAAGGGAATATTTAAAGATAATTACATTGAAACAAAACTTCCTCATTCTGAATATATGGTTAGAAGAGGCAGACAAATTTTAGTTTGAGTATTCAAAGACAAAAGCTGATTTCAGAAGAGGTTTTGGAATTAGGAGAAGACAGCTGTGAAGTTGCCACATACTCTACGAATAAAGTTGGTGCACGAGCTACAAAATTGCTAAAATACTTTCTACAGATAAAGTTAAAAGAAAAAAGCAAAATGATGACTTCTAAATGCAGTTCTGAAGAACAGCTCTTCTAAAACTGTTAAATGCACTAAAATTGTGATTTCGATCCTATGCAATTGCGATTGAATTTCTCTCTTTAATGTTTATTCTTAAGTTACTGGAAGGGAATATTTGGAATATGAAAAAAAAAATTAATTGTATACTTGGCTAGAATAGAAAGCCTTATAATTCCCAAGTGGAACAAATATGTAAAAATACATTATCTATTTACTTGTGCACAACACAACTACATTTTGAACCAAGGTGCCATACAGTTACTACTGATGGCCAGAATCCAAACAAAAAGCCCAGCTTGATATTAAATGTAGGTCAATAAAATTTCACAAATTTAGGTGTATTTTAGAAAAGGTATCATTTCCACATAACATCATGGTTATGCTAACATTGTGAATGAATATGTGAGTGAATATGAGGATTAGCGCAAAAGCGCATTCCAGTCTTTTTATACAGTAAAACAATATATTCAATTAATTACTGCTTCAATATAGTAAAACAACATTTTCTCTAGGGAAACAGACTCTTGGGGGATTTCTTCTGGCAGGGTATATTTCAAATGAAACCACACTCTACTCTCCAACCTTACATAAAACAACAATATTACTGTGTTCAGTATTTCAGTACTTTTGCCCTTGACCCAAAATAATAATAATATATTGCTTTTCCATCAACAAGATTACTAGATCATAAAAAAAGATTTATTCTAATTGCAACATATCTTGAAGTATTATATCATGGTGGAATAGCTGTGCCTTAAATTATAATGTCTAATCAAAAGCTATCAGTCATTTTAATGCAAATCCATTAGGTTAATTTTATCAGCTCTTGTTCATATGTTAGAGCAGATTATCATTCTTAATTAAGATCTAACAAAAAAAATTAGAGTTATCATAATGTCTACTATTCGTATAGCAACCTATGGATCTTAATATGGAATACAATCACACATTATTGTTTTCCAGTAAAGCATACCGCATAGTCTTGAAGCAAACGAAGAACAAGGAACGACTATTTTAAAAGAAAGAGAATACCTTTCAAAGAAGAAAGTGGGGCAAATCTATGGAGGGTGAAAAAAAGCCCAATTAATCCAGCACACGCTACTAATATTATCCCCAAATTTACAGCTGATAGGTCTAGTAATCAGGTTTAACCTTCCTTGCCTTAGAATAGATGGTAGCTGTCACTGAATGGATTTAAAGTCTTTTAGACATAAAAATCTTCAGCAAAAAACCCCCATGCTAGATCAATAAAGCTAGGAGCTACCATACAAACGTCAGGCTACTTTTCTCTTGCTAGAAAACCAGCATATGGTCTCTCCCTTGCAACTCCAGACTGTAGACACAGTTAAAATGTCACGTCAAACAGGACTGCTTAAATTCTTTCCTAACCGTTCAAAGAAATCCAGCTGAATTACAGAAAGCAAAACCAATTGCTAAAGGGCAACATTTCACGCTAGATGAGGCAGGTCAAGCTTCTGCTGCTGAATCCCCCACATCTGCTGATAGGTATGTGAAGAAGCTGCCAAGTGTTTTCTGCCAGGCTGCTGCGCTGACCCCGCTGCTCTCCTTTAAATGAGACCTGATTGACTGCTATGTTGACGGGAAGCACTAAGCTGAAATTGCTCATTCTTTGTTGTACGCCAAGAGAGACTGATTTTTCTTGTCACCTACTGTGCTGAAGGACAGCAGAAACGAAATCACAAACAATTGCACATGATGGGGAGCAGCGCTCCTGCTTGCTTCGATCACATGCTGGAAGAATCACCTGGATGCCTCAGGAGCAGCTCTGTAACACTTGTGATGCTGCAATGATGGCAGTAGAAATCAAACTGCTCCCTTGCTTAAATCCTGGCCAGCAGAGTCACCTCCCTTACTCCATATAGAGACAAAAGTCAAGAGCCACAGCTCTCCTGCAGAGCTTCATAACCGAGCCACACTTTCTTCAGCACAAATTCAGTGATAACATCTGCCAGTGATGAAAGGTGAAAAAGGTTAACCTGACATTAATTTCACTCTTTAGATCCCTGCAACATCAGACCCACAATCAGCTGGATTTAACATCTGAACTCCAGCAAGAGTATATCTGAAAGTTTAAACTGGGTTTGCTGCCCTACTCCATATGAACTGAGACTAGAGATGGTCCTTCACAGAAGGCAGGAAAGTGAATACTGGCAAGTACCATGCTAGGAAAAATTGATTCACATTTTTGAATAAACACTATAGCTTGCCAAAATATGGTTGCTGCAGAAACTGAATGAAAAGACTGTCCTCACGCCAATGACCTCTCCCATTCTCTGGAAATAAGTTTGCAAGTAGCTCTGCTATGGCTAATTTGATCATGATTCATTAAAATATGCATAGAAATAAAATTGCCTGACAAATCGATTCTACAATAGCTCAAGTATCTTTACAGTATAACATCAGATTTATGCTTTTCAATTACTTATAGTTGGCAGCAATCATTCCATTGATTTGGAGGAGAAAGGGCTCACGACCAGCCCAAATTTAGATCCTAATTTATGGTTTTGAAGAGTTGCTCTTTGTTGATTTCACACACGACAAGCAACTCCTCTCAAATTGGACAAACCCACTCACTGTGCTCTTTAATGCTAATGACATAATATTAGTCACAGCTTCATAAAGCATACCTAAAACTGGCTGTAAAGTGTCTGTGAAGAGCATTCTAGGATACATTTAATGAACTGCACTTAGTAACGCTTGGGAAAAGCAGCCTGAGCAGAGCTCACATCCATGAGAACGAAGCTCCAACACTTAATCCACCTGGAAAGGCTTTCAAGGTGTCTCCATAGGATAGACCACTTCTTAATACGTACACTGGGTACAAGGTACCTTTGCTTCTTTCATTTGCACTGACAGCGACAAACTTTTCTGTTTGCAACAGCAAGACAACAGCAGATGCTCACCACTGAAGCTCCTATGCTGGATCTGCTGGCTGCATCGGGAGGACAGGGGCCCTGTAGAAAGCCTTCTCACAAGTGCAGCAAGGGAAGTAAAAGCAAGGGCCAAGGCATTAAGTTATTTGGACACTTCTACATTTAAAAATGAGCAAGCATTTTGCACAGTGCAGCTCTGTCAGATGCCATTTACACACACTCAGGGACAGTCTTGACAGGACAGCTGGAGGTCAGAAAGCCCAAAGGGCTGTGGCAGAACTGTGCTGAAAACTTGTATTGGTAACAGATTGCCCTCACCTCACTTGCAGCAACATGTATTTTACTGACAGTCACCCAAGGTGGGAAATTTTAGACTTGGGAAAAAGAGGACAATAGCATTTCATTATCAGCTAGCAAGTGTATACATTTCTAAAGGATTTTTAAAAGGTGGCTTCAATAGTTTGCCTCATGTCTCCTGTATTTTACATTCATATTATTACACATTACTTTCCTGAAGGCTAAACATCTTAACCTCTTTGAAATGTCAACCTCAGTAAAGAAACACATTCTACCTAATTTGTCCTCATTTCCACTCATCCAAAATCTCATTAAAGTCAAGTGTACTACATTTTCCCCCCCCTCTCTCAATATTCATTTACCAGCAAGAACAGGACGTTTTATCCCCAGGTGGTGAAAGCTCACATATGGAAATATATTTAATTGGTTTAAAGATTTAAACATAATCTCCTCCCACCCCCTCCTCACTGAAATGGCTTTCCAATAACTGAGCAAAACACTCAACACAGTTATATAAGACAGAAACGCACAAGACTGCATTGCCAGCCTTAGAAAGAAACATTTGCAAGTGATTTTAGTGAAGCATTAGAGCTTTTGATTAACGAGCTTATCTGCATGCAGACTGAACAGAAAAAAGTAAATGAAGTAACTCTGCTTCTTCCAAAGCATCCCCTGGGCACCCTCCTGTCCTGGGCACGTGTGATGAATCGTAGCCGGCAGCCCTCTGCTCCACACCTGCTCTGCCAAACATTGGCACCACAGTTCAAGAGAAAAGGATGCTGCCAGATGCAAAATGGGGGACTCTGCTGGCACTTCAGTCACAGCCATCCCCAGAAGCAGGGGGTGGGAAAGCAAGGGGAGAGGAAAGGAGCCAGGCCAGATGTTTTCTGCCTCGTTTCTCGACCGCCCCAATCGCTGCTGTTTTTCCTCTGCCTCCTGCATGCCCCAACTCCTTTCTTTTTAACTGTAGCCTTTAATTTCATTTTCTGCCATCATCTCCAGCACTTATAGGTAAAGATGTAAGCACTGTAGAAAAATTAGCATCTATCTTACTGAGATTTAAACCACATCAAATTGTACTCATTAAAAGAGTAATATAAGGATAATTCATTCAAATATGTATTGTATAAGAAATGTGGCATTTAAAAATATTAAGTTGCTATGTTGTCCATAGACTAGGGTAAAATTCAAAGTTTAAAATGCAGTTATGGCAATAACCACAAAATATCATGAAAAACAAATTTTAGAAATGAAGAGTTCTTTCTCACTCCATGTCTTCCTTTTAGGCAATGCATTCCTATCCCCCCCCACCCCAATACAACCCAGTAGTTAGGTTCACTTTTCTGCATAGTTATTTCTAAATTCACTTAATTTTACTGAATTACTAGTTCATGAAAAAATATTGGAAACAGGTATCTAACAGAAATCACACAAAATGACTAATCACTGCTGTTAATATAAGAGACAAAACCAGCTAGTGCTACCTCCTGCTTTGAATTGACACTCCCTATCCTTCTGCAACACATGCACAGGATAACCCCCCCCCCCCCACTTTTCCTGTGGTATTTGCT
>JAVJGG010000059.1:440058-453821 GCA_035590195.1 Aviceda cuculoides
TCAACCCACGAGTTTTACCTCTTTTCCAGATTTCCTCCCCCATCCCACTGGGTGGGGGGGAAGTGAGTGAGCAGCTGCGTGGTGCTTAGTTGCTAGCTGGGGTTAAACTACGACAATAAGTAACATGATTTATTAGACTAAAATCACTGTAATTTTGTACAATTCTGGCATTGCAATTAAATAACCCCAAAACCCCTCAAAGATTTTTTTTTAAAGGAAAAATTACAGACTACTTTCAAGAAGTTGATATACTGAACAGACACTGGATTGTGAAAGCACATGACTCAGCTGGCATAAAGCATCAGCTCCTTGAAGCACATTTGTCTGTAACCTCCAAAAAACTACAGCCTGTGTGAACAAGCCAAGGTGGCCCAATGGCTGCGTGGATGTAATAACAGGCTAATTAATCAAAATGAGATGACTACAAGGTTACTGTTCCACAGAGGGTCATCTCAGGGAGCTGATGAAGTGGCCCTTGAGGCTTACAATTAAAAAGTCAGTTTTAAAAATAATCAACACCCAATGCACTGGGAGAAAGCAGAGATCAACAAATAGATGTATACAACTTTGCTAATCACCAAGATGTGTATTTCACACTAAATTCCTTGCTATATTTCAGTGCTGTTGATCTGAAGCCTTTAAAAGCCAGTCAGTTAGTTCACTAGGAAAAAAAAAGGATTTTGTCATCTTTATCCTTCAGTGACATACTCTAATGCCTGCAAATCATTAACAGAAATGCCTTCTAGAGGTGCTCAAAATAAACTTGCAGAAGTAGAGTTAAAACACCTTCTGGCAACCCAAAATACAAAATCTGCAGCTTCTGTTAACAAAGTCTCTGCTCCCAGCAGTATCACACCCAAATCTTGCACTGAAATTTGAATAAATTCGCACCTTGTTTTAGCTGTACTTGTCTTTCTGGGGACCATCCTGCCACATACCCAAAGTGACTCAGTACATAAGTAATTAGTAATTACTAATGCTTCAATTTAGTCAAGTACCTGAGCAAAAAAAATCCTGGAGTGCATTACAGTCTGGCAAACTAGATCTGATTTCAGAAGCTATGCACACAAGCGTGTGTGAGAGCTTGTGTCATCGATCTGACTTCTGACACGCACAGGCACGTGAGTCCACATACAAACACATGTGATAACCTCTGCGTGAAGCTAATCCATTCACCGCAACACCCTGTAATATTATCAGAATATTGTGTGCACAAAGCTAGAAGGCAATTAATAGTATACCTCATTGCTGAAAAAAATAAGTCTACATTGTTTCAGCAAAAGTAATGAATATGGACGTACCACCGAATTACAGCTACCAAATGTAAGATGGAAAGCTCTCTGTCCAAAGTTGTGGGCAATGCAGCCTAGGCTGCAGTGTCATTAACAGTATGTATGAGTATGTAATTAAAATTTTTAAAGGAGTAATAATTTTTTGCATGCCTGATTGTATCAACTAACTAAGGAAATACTAGACGTTTGGATATAATTGGAAGTATGGTATTAGATTTGACTTTTATACACAAAATCTGCTTTATAAAACCAGATTCCTTGAAAATAAGGTACCAGCATCCTCATGGTAACCCAAATTCTCATTTCAAATGAGGCTCCATTTTGCAACCAATTGCTGAACTTCACAGAAATAAACAATCCATTGGAACAAGCTCCCCTCTGGTTTTCAGAAGGAAAGAAGGAGCTGGGGAGAAGGGTGGTTGTTTAATGTAATGCTCTTTCATTATATAGAACTATAACAAATTATTTAGGGTTGTGAAAATCTGGGCAATAGCAATCACTTGCAGCTTTGCATGTGATTCTTATTGCCTTCAATTCAATTTTCTATTAGAAATAAAATTTATTTCTGCCCACTATTTACACACAGAGCTCACGCCCTGGAAACTTTTTTCATTCATTTCATTATAATTATTACTGAATTTTAAATGCAAAACTTTGAACTTCTGTTCTATTTTTGTGGTGGTTGTTTTAAATAAATTAATGTTCAAGTGGCAGTTTGATGAACTAAACTGAATTCACTTGACAACTGCAATGTTTATTTTGCCTGGGCTAGTCTAATAGAAACACGAATCATCAGAAAGAAGCACTTCAAACACTTTTGACTTGCAGACAAACTTCTACCTCTTTCACTTCAGTACATGTTTAACTTTAAATGCTGCTGAATCATAAGACTTTGGGGATTCTTTGCTTTTTTGAACAAGTAACCCAAAGACTATGCAGGGGAAACAAGCACTTGTGAAGGGAGAGCAATCCTGTGCCTCCTAAGAGAGGGGGCCAATGTGCATGGCTCTAAAAATAAGGAAAAACCGTAATACTACTTCTGTTTGCCAGTACAAGCCATGACTGAGGTAGTTGTGCATTAGTACATTTTTTTGACTGATGGAGCATCCCAGCCCAGCACTGGCTGTAATTTCCACTGCCAGGTGCTCCGATCGCAACGCATAATTCCACTCCAATATTACTTTTTTCCAATACAGCAACATACAGACTTGCACTGCGCCGGGCTGTCCCCGACACCCTGCCTGCAAGGCTCAAGTTGGATGGGTGTTTTCCAGGTAGCAGCGCTGCCTTAAAAGCCTCCCTAGCCCCACGCTGTCCCCTTGTCCTTACCAGCACCCTACCCCTGCTCCTCCGCCACCCACCCGGCTGCCAGTAAGCCATGGCTAAACCACAACCATGCCACAGACAGAACGGCCTGCAAATTTTGTACCAAATCCACACCACGAAGGGCTGGTATTATTACTACCACCAGCACCACCTCTGTCAGGCTCATATTTATTGCTTTTTCATATACTGTTCTGCCTTCTTCAGTGTCTCTTGTATTTTGATTACAGCTGTACATCTGTGCTTTGCTGAGGTACTCTAATAATAAACCACGATGGCACAATTTGTCTTTTGGTGAGCTCATAAATCACTAAACTCCCTCAAGTGATCCAGCATGCAAGTGTAACAGCTATTTGGTTTTCCAGTAGCTGCTTACCCACTCTTGCGGGGAAAGGCTGAACAAAACCAGACACCTCTGGCCTGTGGGTTTCTGACGCATCTGGAGAAAACAGCCCTGAAGGGGAATTCTGGGTAGAGATCATGTTACCGTGTTAAAAACCCACCACTCTCTGCCTTCCATTCATTTAGCTGAAGGCTGACAATCTGCTGCTTGCCCTTTTGAAAAGTCGCTTGTTGCCAACTCAAACCTATGTCTTAACTGCACATCACTGAAACACGGATTGTGTCAACATAGTAAGTCACAGCTTAATTTCATTTTACAAATCTTTACACTCTTTTTCCCTAATGTCAGCAATTCCTTTTCTGATGCCCAATTCTCCATTACATTTGTAGCACACTTCTTCATATTGCCCCATTCTGATGTATCAAAATGGGGAAGCAGTTCACATTTTTCAGACAGTTTTGCCAGATGTTATAATGCCACATTTTACTATTAAATAATTTTACTTTGGTCAAGCATGCCCTATTCTCTGAAAAATACTCTTGGAACAACAACAGATTTTTTATGCTCTAAGACCAGAAGTTCTGGTTCAGAGATATCATTTTTCAACACAGCAAAGATTAAGAAGAGCATTAAGAATCAACCTCTAATGAAAGAATTAGGATTATAGTGAACACAACTGTTCACACACTCTTTTAAATCTCCTCTAGGAAAAAAAAGGCTCAGCAAGTGGCACGCTTGTAAGAAGATGATTGCCCTATCTGTTTAATGGCAGGTATGGTATCAGGGCAAAGTAATTAAAAATACTATACCCTGTGTGAGGCATGGTCCTGATCAGCGGATTTTCCATCCGCTGCATAAACCAGATGGCATGTGAGGATCCATCTGACATTGCACAGAAAGAGAGCAAAGATAAGATGATAAAGGTAACAAAATAAAATCCATGACAAAACCAAACACCTGCTAGCAGATGCTTGCAGATGGTTAGGATCCCAACCAAAAAATAAGCATGTTCAAATTATGTTCAGAGGAGTACTTTCAAACAGAGACTGTGCTAAATTTTGCATGAGGAGGCAGCACACATGCTGAGGCTTTAGGACTCAAGGCATCATTTTCCACGTTACTGATGAGAACAAGGGCCTTGCTAAAATGAATTTACAAGCTCAAGTGCTTGCACTGTACATATTTGAGAACATTCAGAGAAATGTGTCTTTTCCCTGTGACTTTGCACAGATTATCCTGAGCCATCACACACTCCGCATAGTGCAGCAAGGAGCAGATCAACCCTGCATCTTTCCCCAACCTGCTGCCATGGGGCTTTGCTCTGCCCTGCTCCCCAGGCGCAACACCTCTGCTAGCTCTTATGCCTACTCAGGCACATTTATTTATTACATATTATGTTATACATACATTATTACATTTCCTTAAGCAGCCATATAACTTTAGGTGCTTTTATTAAGCTGTTTATGTAAGTGTTTATATAAGTGTTTATGTGTGATGCTCTTATTTATGAAGTTGTTAATTAACAAGTTAGCTGCAATCTGCATCAGATTGCAAGCCAAACACACTGGCCTCAAGTGCAAAGAAACAACACTATTGGAAATACTTTTTCTTTTCTTCAAAAGTCCAGAAAAGCAGAGAAGATGCAAAGCATCTAGGTACTTCAAAAATGCATTTAATTTTTCAATAAAATGATTCAGCAAGCACAATTATCTAGCGACATAATGAACCAGTCATAGTGTACTTCACTATTTTAGGCTCGGTATCTACAGACTGAAAGGGAGAGGCTGTGCCTATCAAAACTTGAAGGAGGGTTTGCTGCCGTGCCCAGCCCCTGGGGATGGATGCCTGCCCTGGCTTATGACATGGCTTTCCTCTGAACTTGTGCACAAAACATGTTAAGCCAGGCTGTTAAAGATCTTCAGTCTAGTTTATAGTATTTTAACAGTCTATAGTAAAATGAGGGATTTGTAGATTTCTCCAATTTCAAATTTAATTTTAAATGGAAGTTAAAAAGAAGCAGTATTTAGCAGTATGTAAAAGCCCATGTAAAATATAATTTCTACCAACACTGTTACCTATGAAGGACTACCAATATTAATACCAGTACCCAGTCAGGTATCAAATACCACCCTACTGTATCTCATCCCCCAGTAACGTACAGGCATTGAGAGCAGCATCAAACAACATTGACACCCCCCCCCACCCCCCAGTAGTTGCTAGCGAAGGGCAGACTGCAGAGGAGCTTGCATGCAGGGACACCAGTGGAGAGGTGGAGAGCCTGGCGCTACACCAAAACCCTTCTAGCCTTAAAAAGATCAAAATCACCTCCCTCAACCCCATCCCAAATGCCAAAATGAGAGGCATCTCCCTAAAACCCAGCCATCAGCCAACAGAAAGGCAAGGTGGTGCTGATAAAACACAGTGTCTGTGTCCCAGAGGCTTGGACCATCTGTATTTTTCTGATGAGTAACAGGCTTAACTCCTGCCCATAAAACTGACCCCCAAAACAGCTGTGTAAGAAAACTGTCCCCACTACACCATGTTATCTGTACCCTATGGCATGAATTTCAGTAAGAGTCCCATGGCACAGCAGATGGACAGCAATGCAGACCCGAATTTGAAGGGCAGAAGCAGAAGCGACAGCACAATCTGCGCAGCCACCTCTGGGGTGTGAGGTGGGAAGAGCTGCAGCTCTTCTGTCTTCCAGAGGCTTGGCCAAAACCTACACTGACACCAATAACACGTCTCTGTATTGACCATTTCATCCTCGTAAAGTTCTGAGAAGTTATTTCCCATAACTATAGCTAGGGGGTTTTATTATTTTTTAAGCAAAGCCATCCACTATGTTTTAAGCATCTAAAACTAAGGACAGTGGCTCTCCAGTGGACATTTTCATGCCATCAAAGCAAGTGCCTATTGCTTTAGTATTTTTTCTGCTTCAAAGAAATCCTTGAATGTTTCTGTATTCCTGCTTTCAACCAAACTTGAAAAGGTAAAGAGAATACACCAACTAAAAAGTGGCTTATTTTTCTGTTATTTAGCATACATAGCAACAAACACACCCTGATGCAAGTAAATCACCTTCACTATTCACATTTATCCATTTACTAGGCTACAAAAGGCAACAATTTGGGATGAGCAAAGCTATTCTATTAGATTAAAAACTGACTAGTAATTCTAGCTGTACTACGCCTTAGTGCCTTGATGCTCTTACAGCAATTTTAAGAAATCACAACAATTAAGGTACTTTTCACAAACACCGTGATGGCACACAACATGTGACCATACTTGGGACACAAGATCAAGGTAAAAGAAAACCCACTGTAATAAACTCATTGACATCTAAATATCCGCACATGCACCATAACAAGGAGCTCCAGTCTTGATATATTCTGCGATTCTTGGAAAGTTCAAATACTTCATACAAAATTCTGGAGTGGGAAGGCCTAAAATCCTTTAAGTACAAGCCATCAAAGCACATTTATCTGGATGAAAATAATGAACTATTCCAAGAAATATACCTGTAAGTAATTTATGGTGTTTATTATGTCTTTGTTTTCATATGGTACCATACACAAAAAAGGGTTATTCTCAAACCTTCTTCCTCCTACCTCTGTAGCTCTTTGATCATAGACATAAAAGGAATTTCTGCTCACTTTCCTACTTTTTTGCCTGACTGCATTTTCTGATAAAATTGTCTTACCTTCCAGACAGAATGCAAGCATCATTCAGATTTGATGCATTATGCCTATAATGGATACATCTGTTTACATGCAAGAAGATTCCAATATACATCATCACACATTCTGGTATCTTTATAGACAAAGCATACAAACATTCCTTAAAAGTCTCCTTTTTTCCACTTGTCTCCCCCATCTTCAGGGAAAAATCTTGCTGGCAGTACAGTGAGATGCCTCCTGTCCCTTTCTTGCTCATTAATGCAATATAACAGAACTGTGCTAAAGCCCACTACCCCAGCATTACGAGTTATGTCACGTGTTGGGATTCCTCCTCCTCCCCCATCTTCCTAAAAGGCCCAAGAAGTCAAAAAACACCCTCCCAGAACTTGTTATTGGTGTGACCAGCAGCAAAGGTCACCCCCAAAAATGCTATCTGAAAGGTTTCCCCTTCAGCTTTCTTTCTTTAGGTACCAGCCACTCACGCTAGCCAACTTTCTTGCCTTGCACCACAAATCAAAATGCTCCCTCTCAAACATGATTTACTGACAAACAGGCCCAAAAGCAGGCTGCAAAGTCCAGCTCAAGAAGTTGAGAAATTTCAGGAGTTACTCTCCCTTCCAACTCCTCAGTGCACTGGTTACATCTTGCAAAGCTTCTGCACAAACAAGAGAGTATTTGTTGTAGACAGAGCCCCCTCCCAATTACATAATCCTGCCTAATTTCTTGGAAACAGTGAGTTAGAAAGCAGCAGGAATAATAAAGTCTAGAGATGTCACTCTGGACAGCTTGACTCCATCCTGCCTCAGTCACTGAGCTTCTATGTGATGCTGCCCAAATAAAAATCTTTTCTTCTCCTCCCACACCATGCTTGATTGCTTATTGCTTCCTTCCCCTCTCTTCTCTCCAGCCCCAATAGACTTTTCAGATCCACTTTTCACTCCATCATCACAGCAGTCCTGTTTGATAAATCTGTTACAGGATATGGTCAGCTGCTCTGGGAAGGATGGTGAAGCATTAGGGACTGAAGCCCAGCTGCTTACAGTAGAAAAAAAAGCTTATAAAGTGAAGGATGCCACCTATGGGTGCTTGCCACAGGGTCATTTGGTGGGGGTTTTCTGGTGGGTTTTGGAGCAGGGGGGGTGTGTGGTTTTTGGTGGATTCAAGGACCCGTCCTAAACTGACAGCAATATGTCTAGCTAAAACAGATCATCCACAGTATTATAGAAAGAGAGGGCAAGGAAAAGCTGGAAGGTGCTGGAAGCCAAGGCAAGTTAGAAAAGACTGCTTGATTCTACATAGAGCATACTGGTGGCAGCTACTGGGTTCCTCAAAAAGGAGGAGAGAATAACCCAAGTATTTATTGTAAGTACTTCATCTACAGAAAACAGTTGGTAAAATTCACAGAAAGGAATAATCCTGAAAAAAACACTACTAGAAGACTTCATGGAACAGATTGGAAATGTGAAAAGCTTTATGAGACCATTTTGTGAAGATTTAATCAGAATTTTGTCAAGATTCCCCAAGCAGAATCCTGAGACCGTGAAAACTATTTGAAGTATCCTGAGCCACAACCAAACTGGCAGAAAAATCAGGAGGGAAGGAGGACAGTGGTACCTTGAAAGGTAACAGCACATCTGCTCCACAAAAAAAGTACGTGCACTCGGGCTGTTTACACAGTAATACCTGGAAGATGCAGTTATATGCCTGCCATTACGTGCCTGCTCCATTCTGTCTGAGAAGCATCCTGTCCCTGTGTGGTTTTTTTTACTACAGCAGCTACAGTGAAACACACACAGAAATGTTGCTCCTCAGAGCACTGACCACCTCAGTCCAGAAAGAAAGTGCAAGGAACAAGACACTAGAGTATCCTGACCTTCCGTGCCCCCAAAAGTTGTCATGGAAAACAAAACCATAAAACTGGAAATGTTTTCTTTATAAATATTTTTTCTTCAAAACAGTTGAATTCTTTTTCTTCCACACTGAAGTGTACACATCCCTGTCAAGTTCTTAGAGTGAAATACGATATGTGGGGTGTAGGAGTGCAAGGAATGGGAAACAAAAGGGAAAGAAAATAAAGGACCTTCTATTACCAGAATGGTACATCAGAAAACACTCCAAGTATTTGGGAATGCCTTTTTTTTACCCACATAAGATCCCCCTGCTCCCATCCCCCATTTTGTGACAGTGCTGTATACAGAATAATTCTCCATCGCTCAGTGGAGCGATTCCATTGTGTATGAAGGCCTTTTGTTCTCCACATCCACTTCTTTTCGCAGTGCTTAGCTCATAAAAGCCATCATCGAGCATGTCCCAGGACCTTGAAGTCATTATCCAAGTAAACTGGGTAAAACATAAAGTATACCACCATGGACACCAAAAGGTATTTGAGGAACTGGCTGAAACAAAGGTTGTCTTCTCAAAGGAGCATTTTTCAAGAACCCCTTTACCACCGGTGAAAGAAACAACACTATCTGGACTCACTAAACCTCAACAGAAGCAAACACAAATGCTACCCTGGCTTCATTATAGATAAGAGTGCTGCACATGTTCCTGGTAAAGGACCACCTATCACCTCAAGAAATGACCTATTTCATTCAGGACAGAAAAAGGTCATTGGTATGCAGCCAAAATAGTCTTTATACCAGAACCATTGGTCCAGTGTTGAGATATTGTTAATGCAAAAAAATAAGGGATGCTAAGAAAGAGTCTCAGGTGGTGAGAATTATTTTGCTGAAATATATCTATAATTTTCAGGTTCTCTTTTAATATAAAGAACATTTTGATTTTTTTGTGTGCATCTCAAAATTTTAATTGCCTCCTGCCTTGTAGTCGTCTGAGTTTTCTGAGAGTCCCTTTATTCCTCGTACTCATTTACTTAAGTCCTCTCCTAATTATCCATCTCTTCATGATTGATGAGCTCTTTTACGGTTCTGCTCACGTCACTGCCAGGTGGGACACTCAGTAGTAGAACATAGCATGAGTCAAGCACCAAACAAATACCAAAAAATCCTGTTAAGGGAGAAGTTGCTTGTGGAAAGTCAGCACAGGTTGCTTGCAAATCCTTGTCAAATGCCCTTGGTTCCCATGGCAGGTGACAGAAACCTGCAGAGCTGCACTGGATACCACTCAGTCACGCTTCCCATCAACTGGTCCTCCAGCTTCTGACACTGGCAGGGGAACTGCCTGTCTCTCCCATGCTCGAAATTCATGATGAGAGCTGGAGACGTGTGCCAGGGTATATATTTGGCAATCACAATATGGAAAGAAGAATGGTAAAGAAAAGTTGAGGAGGTGTGATCTCCTCATTTTATGATACAGGATCAACACATACCCTCCCCCAGACAAAAGCACTTGTTAATTTACAGAAGCTTTTTAGCTTCGGGTGTGAGTTCTGGGCCTCTTCAGGACTATCTCTTGTACTGTAATGGAATTCCGCCATCAACACCAGTCAGGACTAGTTAGACAACAAATAGAAATCCCCTTTGTTTGGTTTTAACTGTTTTCAAACTGTATGTTAAATAGTTTACCTGAAGTAGGAAAGTAGATAGCCATTCCCAGGCTTATTCAAGGCAACATTCACTCTTCTCTGTACTCAGTGAAATTTTAATGAAGTTGGTTTTCCAAAAATGTCAAAAGAGAACAAAAGCTAGCAGCCTTTAAAAAATAAAAACATTTCCAAGAACCTTTTCAGAAATTATTAACAAAACTGCATACCATGATTTGATAATAAAGATGACTGATACCGCAGGACCTATTTTAACCTTATGTTTAAATATAAATACCAAAATAACTTAATAATATTTTTCAAAAGCAGATACATTCCATATCTTAAGGAATCCTATCTTTGTGAGCCTTATTTTTCCCCCAGCTGCCTTCGGGTTTTTACAAGCTGTAATATGGCTGAATTTCAAAACAGATTATGCTTCGTAAGTGCTACCAAATGCAGGAAGTTTAACATTCCGGATATTAACATCACATTCTGCTGCTGCCAAGATGCCCAACAAGCTGCACATTGGTTGTTACTGTTTCTGCTCTCTCTCTCACAGCAGGTAGCAGACATGTTTTGCAGCAAGATCTGCAAGTGCAAATCTCTAAGTAGTTTAAAATGTCATGCCTCCTTTCTGGCTGAAGTGACACAATGCACTTCATTATGTAAGATGTACTTGGAAAAAGGGCTCTGAAATGGAACCAGCATTCAGTAAGAAGTAATTGGATTAATTAATTCATTAATACCATATGTATTCATATTATTGACTTGCTAAAGACACCAATCAAATGGTAAGACAGCAAAAAGATAGGGCGCTTGGAAACAATTCAGCACAACTGGGACCAGTAATCCCACCGTGCTTTGCATTATTCTATGATGAGATGTTTCTCATGGGCCATTCTTAGTAATTGGAGTAAAACATCTGGCACAAGGAGTAAGGTTAGAGAAGGCCTCACTAGTCAATGATGTCTAAAGGGAGTAATGACCATAAGCCTATATATAGGTGGAAAGAACGAAAATGCTACAGACACCTTTAAGGTTTGGCCATCAAAAGCTATTTCAAACACTAGGATTCCAATGAGGAATAACCCATGTCTTAAACAAGGAAATGTTCACTTCAGTAAGATTTCAGTTTTGTGGGGGTTTTTTTGCCCTTCCTACTGCATGTTTATAAAAATTTGGATTTTTCACTTAAGCAGTAATACAGTTGTTGCTCTCCTTCTCTCTCTCTCTCTTTCTCCTGGCAAAGAACAGAAATCACTATGAAATCAAGTTCGGGCAGTAATTGTTTCTGCAATACCACGTTGTGCAAAGGCTCTGATGAGTGAGTAACTCCATAAGCATCAGCTGAAGATCAACTTAGCAGAAATACCTTACTGATTATTAACAACCTAAGCAATCACTTCCTTTAACACTGCTGAGCCCTGAATATTCAATTTGCCAAGACCAAACTTCAACTCAAATTGTTACTGCTTGTGGCTGAAAGACTTTGCACCAGCAACACGAGTTAAAAAAAAATAAAAACCCCACTTTCAGGCTTTGCAAAGTTTACAACTAACCAGATTAACAACTACCTACAAAATGTGGTTTTGCGCTATACAGAGAAAAGCCTTTAATCTTGCAGGAGGGATGGCAGTGCAGTCTGGCAGCTCAGCTACAAGGCAGCTGGGATGGGACAGCTTGAGAGAAAGAGAAGGGCTGACTCGGGCATGGTAATTCAAGGAGGCCATAAGACAAGCAGTGAGGTAGACTAAATGCAATGTTACATTCTGCATTCAGTTAGCACCACTTTATAGAAATAAAACACTAATTATAAGAAACAGACAACTGATAAACACTGTCATTTCTTCATGTAAGGACAGTTCTGAATGGCTAATAACCCATGTTTCTAAGTGCTAGGGCAATAGAGGACTCCCTGAAACTTGTCTACAGCTATCATATACTAGTTCTCCAAAGAAAGTCTTCACGGTCAGAAGCTTCAAGTTGTTTGATTTATAAACCAGCCTCCGATACAAGGTTCAAAGCAAAACCTGATTTACATATATTTGATAGATTGCAGAGTTTCAGGGAGGGTCCTGATGTCTGGAGAAAAGCAGAAGCTGCAACCAGGTTGCAAGAAAGATGCTTTGGGGAATTACAGGCCAGTCTGCCTCACTTCAGTTTCTGGGAAAATCATGCATCAAGTCCTATCAAAAGCCATTTCTGGGCACATGGAGATGATGATGATTTGCAATAGCCAAAACAGATTTAACAAAGGTAAATCATGCTTGATCAACCTGACTTGCCTTCTAGGATGAAATGGTAAGATCAGTGAGTAAGAACAAAGCAATAGATACTGTCTACCTTAATTTTAACAAGGAATTTAATACCATCTCCCTCTTGCAACATCTTTGTATCCAAGTTGTGATGTTATGATTTAGGTGGATGGACTACCAGCTGGGTGAAAAACTGACTGCGCTGTCAAGCTCAATGGGTAGTGACTCATGGTTGTACTCCACCTGGAAGGGATTAATGAGTAGAATACCTCAGGGTTTCATTTTGGCACTTGTTATGTTTAATATAACTATCAATGAGGCAGAGAAGACAGAACATAGCCTCAAGAAGTCTGCAGATGACCCCAAACTGAGGGAGGCAGTTGACACACTTGCAGGCAGAGCTGCCATTCAGAGGGACCTAGACAGGATGGAGGAGTGAGCTGGCAGGAACCTCCTAAATTTCGACAGGGACAAATTCCAAGTCCTACCCCTGGGAAGTAATAAGCCCTGGGAATGATACAGGCTGGGGACAGGCAAATGGGGGAGCAGCTCTGCAAAAAAGGCTCAGTTGGGGTCAACAGCAAGCCGAGCACAAGCCAGCAGTGTGTCCTGACAGCAAAGATGGCCAGTGGTGTCCTGAGGTCTACAAACAGAAGCACGTACAGCAGACTGAGGGAAGTGATTAACCTCTTTTACCTGACACTCATTAGATTTTTGTCTAGAATACTGTGTCCAGTTTTGGGCATCCCAGTACAAGAAAGATATTCATGAACTGGAATGAGTTCGGCAGAGGATGGTCAAGGTAACTGGAGAACTTGGCCTACGAGGAGAGACTAAGGGAGTAGGGCTTGTTCAGCCTTGAGAAGAAATGGCTTCAAGGGAGCAAATACCTGCCTGCTCATACCTATGGAGACATCATCGAGACAGCAGAGCAAGGTGCTTCACAGCGCTTCACTGCCGGAAGAGAGAGTAGCCATTGTTTGAAACAGGAGAGGTTCCTACCAGATATAAGGGGGGGGGTGGGGGGGTGTAGAATCACAGGGATAATTAAGCATAGGGAAAAGGCTGCCAATAGAGGTTGTAGAATCTCTTGTCCGTGTAGGTTTTCAAGACCACACCAGACAAAGCCCTGAGTAGGCAGTCAGAATTCAGTTACAGCCCTGCCTCAAGCAGCAAATTGGACTTAGGAACTCCAGAGGTCCCTTCCAACATGAGTGACCCCACAATTCTATCCATCCCTTAAGTCTTCTCCACCTCCCCACATGCTAGCAAACAAAACCAAAGATGCAACAATCCTTGATTTTCTTTCATAGAATCATAGAATCATTTAGGTTGGAAAGGACCTACAAGATCGAGTCCAACCATCATCCCTGCCCACTAGAC
>JAVJGG010000059.1:466012-483338 GCA_035590195.1 Aviceda cuculoides
AAAAAGAAAGAAAAAGAAAAAAAGAAAGAAAAAGAAAAAAAGAAAGAAAAAGAAAAAAAGAAAGAAAAAGAAAAAAGAAAGAAAAAGAAAAAAAGAAAGAAAAAGAAAAAAGAAAGAAAAAGAAAAAAGAAAGAAAAAAAGAAAAAGAAAAAAAAAAGGATGAATCAGCTCTGTGCACTGCAAAGATGCTTGGATGAAAAGTTCCTGGTTTGCCTGTTGCAAAAGCTAGATGCATACAATGAACGAGCTATGAAACTTATGCAGTGGCTTTATACGTCACTCACAGGTTGTGTGCATCCGTGAATGCACATATCTATCAAAACCAAACATGCTTCATAAAGAACCCTTGTGTGCACACGTACATATGCATGCGTACACATAAATGCTGTTTCAAGCACTTCACAATTTGGAGCCCAACTATCAACAGATACTTTTGGTTTTGAAGCTTCTCCCCAGCCTTTCTCCAGCCTTCCAACTACAAACTAGGGATGACACTCCTCACATTCATGACCTTTACAAAACCAAAACGGTGTCTCCAAAGTGCTCCAGTAAGGTTAGGGAAACTTCTGAGAGGAAAATTAGTTTTGTCTTCAAGCAGGACTAGTGTGGCAAGCTGTAACTAAGGCTGTGGGAGAGGCCAAGAGTGGAGGTCAGACGAAAACACCAAATAGCTCGTTCAGGCACACACAGCGGGACAAGGCAGGCAGATGGGGCTGCTCCACAACTGCAGCCTCCCTGGTACCTCTTGCACCGGAAAGGTTGTATTATGGTCAGGAGGCTACCTTAGCTTCCCCCTTTCCTAATTTTTGAGCTCTTTTTAACCTTACTAATACTCTTTCAGCACTTTTTGTGGTTAACTCATTTTATATAAAGCACTGCAGAAAAAGCAGGAACATGCTGCTTCTAATCCCTGACACACTTGGATAGCCTGGACAGTTACAAGAGACAGAAAACTTAAGTGCAGCTAGCATTGGCCATTCAAGCAGAAACGTGATTTATCTTTCCAAGCTTCTAAACATTAAAAAAAAAAAAGAAACAGTATTTACTACAATTTGTAATGCTGTCCTTAACAGACAGCTATGAAGACTTTCACATATCAGTGGCTGCTTCCTGTTAGCTGTTCCTAAAGTGTATACACCACCTGTTCTGGTTTCCTTTGTCCATTGTAAAGAGACAAAGAAACCTCTCATTTTCAATGTTTACCTATAAGGAATTCTTTTACTGCTTTAGGAGTAGATTAGCAGAGCTATTATGTTCAAGATCTCAAAGTTTTTGTGTTGTGACCTGTTCCACAAATCCTTTTCTTATTAAAACCCTACTGCGGTCACCAAACAAGTAAAACATATGAACACCCTAAAAACACACAGAAATATGCAAGTTCAGATTTATTTCTTCTTCTGGGCTTATTATACAAAAATAAGATGTTTTGTATTTACATAAAGGTACATTCTGGCCACCACCAGAACGCTAATTTTGCTTTATCTATTCACTTCAAAGTTTCCATGCTTTCAGCTAGGATTTGGCTAAACCAACAGCTGAACCAATGTTTGGCTCAAGTGAGGAGGTGGAAGCCTCCAGAAACAGATCCATAACTGCCTGAGGAAGTTTTCATGCTACTGGTGGGTGATCTCATTCAGGATTTCTCTGCCCACTCTCCACCTCTTCCTCCAGCTGATGATATTTTGTCCCCTGAAACGCACCAAAGGCCACTTTAACGGTTTATACAGTCTTGCTCTGTGAAGAAAATACTTTGAAAGACACAGTCATAAACCATGAGACAATACAGCTGCTCAGAGTTATAATAAATTCATTATTGTTTGTAGTAATGATCGGTAACCCAACTGATGCTTAACAGCCACTTTCTTCTCTGTTACGGAAGCTGACCATAAAATTTGGGCCAACAGACTTCAGGTATAACAGAAAGCCACTTCTATTCAATGAAGCATGTCAGGGCATGCTCTTAATTGCATTGCTGCACAGAAGCGCATATAAGAATACACTTCAAGAATTGGGGCCCCAGAAGCTTGCCACAATTAGCTCAGCCATGAGGACGCAGAAACAGGAGAAAACTCTGACTGCCAGCACAACACAGAAGAGCTGCCAGCGTGCAGCCAGGCAGAGTTTTGGACCTGGGCAGGGACCTGGCTAGGGAGCATCTGCCAAGGCTTTGCTGCAGTGGAAGGAATCCAGTGTATTAGGACACCTCATTGTCCCTGCAGCGCCTGCGGTGTCACCAAAAAATGTGCCCAGCCTGTGCAGGCAGGGCTTTCTCATCTGCAGCGCTATACCAAAAATACCACTAGTGGGCAGGAATATTGTCTGTGAGGGAGAAAAGAGAGATGAAACATTTCTCCCAATGAACAGTCATGCCTTTCATTGCACCTAGTATTTCTCTACCCATGGTCTCCTCACTAAGCCATTCAGATTGTCAGTATTTTTGGTAATTCTCTCCTCCTTGTCAGCTAGCACTGTCAGAAAAAGTAGACATGATGTAGTTGTGTAGGCTGAAACTAAGGAGACTGAGGCAAGCTGGAGGGGGATAGCTAAACTAGCAGGGTCAGGAAAACTCCAAGATAATTATTTAATGTCATTCTGTTGATTAGGCACTGTATGGAAAAGGTAATGGAAAGCACTTCCAAAGTATCCAGAAGAGAAGTTTTGCCATTGCAATCAGAAATAGGTGCACTAGACAGTGAGCTGAGAGGAAAAAAAAAAAAAAAAACAACCAAAAAACCCCCAAACAAACAAACAACAAAAAAAAGCATGTACCATGTCGTAGAAGTAAACAGGCATTTTACATGCTTGTGTGAAAAAATCCCACAACCAAAATCGCAGGTAAACTACCAGATGAACCAAAAGAACTGTCCATTACATGTATCTCTATTTAAATGATTAATTCCAGGCATAACCTTGGTGTTTTCTTTGGTGTAATTGGCTAGGCATGCGTATCAAAACTTGAGTATGCCTTTTCTTGACATCAAGAAGTGGTTAACTTTACAAGCTGTTAGAGTAATAAAACATGACAAGTTAATAAATATTTTCAAAGATGTTTTTGTTAAAACCAGAAACAGAAGCCAGCTTTTCACTACATAACCAAACAGTAAAATATACTTGTCATATAACCTAATCCACTTGTTTATGAACAAACGATTGCAAGTAATCATGTTTTGACTGACAGAGGCTACACACATAATGATATTCCAGTACATCTGGATCCTTCAAACACTGTCTGAATACAGTGCGTAGCAGCATACATTAACAGGATAATGAAACAAGTCATATGTGAGTATGCAAGCAAGCACTTTACACAGTGCAGTTAATCAATGCCCTGGTAATTTCCCTTTACCCCACCTCAGAGTTTGTCTGCCATGTCCACATATCGATCCACAAACATCTGCATAATTTAGCTTCACCTCTCTCTCTCCAGGGCTACTGTGCACAATGAGCAGCTAGGCTAAGGTGTATTTCACCAACAGTAAGTGAAATGTCATCTATTCAGGAAAGTATAGCCATACATTTAATCGAAGGTATTCGAACAATCATGGCACTGGGACAAAGATGCCCATTCCACTGCCAGCTGGGAACAGAGAGTGAATTACCTCATTTCACAGCCCACACTGCACAAATTCACCAGCTGCTTTTCCTCAGGCAAGAAGTGAAGAGAGGAGAGAGAAAACCAGAACTGCTTATTGCCCATACTGCCCCAGCACAGGCAGAAATCCCACCCTCCTGCTGCAGCTGGTGGCAGATCTCCCTCCAACGTTAACAAGGCCAGGTTTGCAGCCAGATATTTTTCAAAAACAGTTTCCATAAAACAAAGTGGAAATCATGGGCTTCTTGGCACAGCTGTGAAACCCTGCAGCCATGCCCCACAGCAAGCTTACTGTCACCATTTTGGAGTCCTCAGTCTTAAAAGCACCTGGTTTTTGCATGCTGCAGGTGTGAGGATGCCAGCGTGCACAACAAACACCATGGGAAGTGCTGCAGATCTTCACTCGTCCACCAGCACATCTCATGGCTCATCTTTGCCTGAGCACCCAAACACATTCATGGCTCTATGTTAAGCAGCACGCTCCTCGCTCAAATAGCATAATTTAACCCTTTAGTCCTGTTATTACTACCCCCCCGCCTCAAATCCCAGATTTTTTTTTCCCCTTGAAGACAGCAGTCTGACACCAACGACAAGAATAACAAGAGACCTAAGTATCTGCCTAGATTCCTATTTCTGTTGTAAGTGGCTAACAGAGCTTCAAGTCATAGTAAGCACAAACTGGAAGATGTCATTTTCTGAAAGCAGGAAGATAAAAATAAAGATAGTTTTAAGGCAAATGCCTTCAGTCTGTTCAGAAAGGTAACTAAAATTTACTCAACAATTTTCTTTTCACAAGAAGTTTCCCCTCTTCAATGAACTGAAACTGTACAGTAATGCCCTGTGCCCCCGGCAGCATGCAATGAATATGTCAGTAAATCAGATCTATTGCATGAGAACATTTTCTCAAAGCTTGCAGTTTCAAGAACATTGCCAAGCCCTGCACACAGGCACAAAATCATATCTTAAAATGAAATAAAATCAGTAATGCTTTTCTTCTTTGGGTTCAATTAGAACCTTTTTAGGGGGCATCTTTATGTGGTCACTACAAAGACACATGGCTGACTCAAATAAGGCGCTTTCATTTTGCCTTATTTAAATTACTGCTTTTATGCTTTAGTCACATCCACTTAAAAAAATATTAAGCTGTGTAATGTAAAAAATCTGATCAATATTACTAAAGTATACCGCTACAAATAGCTACAGTAACTACCATCATGAACGAGCCTCCAAGAAAAAACTCATGGAGCAGCCAAGTGCTGTAGTGATATGCTCTCTACATGTCCCAAAGCCTCGGCTGAAGACTGGGACGCAAATGGACCGTGAAGATGCTCTAGCCTGAACGCAGACACATTTCTGTCACTCAATGTTTCTCACCTCTGTGGTAAACAAATGTCAGGATGGAAGAAACCATAAGCTGACTAAAGACACTGAAAGTGATTCTCACAGCAGACTCAACTCTGCAATCAGCTGCCCACTGCCAAACTTTCTTTTGGCATCTTAATTTTACCAGAGTCAATAGATTTAATGGTGGTCTACTTGGCACTAACAGTACTGAGGAATAGGCACTGCCAATGCTCGACTTCTGAAATTGCCTGCTAGCAGCTACCACACCAAGAACAGCTGAGGCACATGCAGAGCTGAGAGGCAAGATCCAACTTTTTAAAAGTTTATCTTTTAACACTGAAGAAGTATTACCAGGAGAGGGGGGGGGGGGGGGAAAGCAGCTCTCGGGACTCCTTAACTCTGTAACAAATAAGATTTAGGAAAAAATACTCCAAGACAGACGTAGTACTGCTTATGATGATAATTAATAAAATCAGTATCCTCATACTGAGCTGCTTGTGCAGGCTACAAGATTAGTTACCAAAATTTAAAAAAACTCAACAAGATATTGCATAAAATTATTAAAAAAAGATAATTTGTCAAAACCATGAGGAACTGACAGACCTAACTCAAATCAACTCCCTGCCTCCAGTCTACATACAAGGCAGCAAGAGTGTTCAAGGTATCTGACCACAACTTTTAGACTGCAGAAAAATCAAAGTAATAAATTAAAAGGGTAGGTGTCCAACAGGAAAAGTAAATTAATAGTCTTTGTTAAAAATTACAAACAACACTTTTTCCCTTCAAGACTTCTGTTCTGCTCTTTTCAGAGGATCTGTTCATCTCTTGACCAGCTTCACCACTATGAACGCAGTGAGCCAACAGGAGAGGACAACGTGACCTGCCAGCAATAGATTAACATCCTGCTGCTGCGTACTAAGCAAGCCCGACTTGCCATGATGGGTTGTACTCCCAGCCTCACATGTGGGAAACTGACCCACTCCTCCAGCCTCCTCTAATGCACTTTCATCACATGGAAGAAAGTCCAATTTTAACCTTACACAACAAGCGGAGAGCTGGTCGATAGAGGAAATGATAGATAATGGCCATGTCCACCATTTCTCCTCCAGTGGAAGTAATTGAGTGGCCACTCTTCCCTCAGTAAACTCTTGGGAACATCAGTATCTAAAGCTTTTGTTTCTATTAGTTTTATTCCAGCCAGGGTCAAAAGATGAACGGCAGGGTAGGAGAATGACAAACACAAAACACTGGCATACACAACTGCATAAGCTTCAATTACAAGGAAATCAGACAAAAAATACCATATGGAAGAATTTTAACATAGAAAACAGGAGCTAAGGACAAAGCATTAAATGGGCATGAAGTGCTTAAATGTCTTTAAAATTTTTGTCTCCAGCAAGCAAAGCTTACCTTGCTACCTGAGATAGCAGACATTCAACTCCTGATAATTTTTCATTCGAAACTGCAACTCAGGAAAGATGCCTTAAAAGTCCAAGTCCGGTTCCTCACTCCTGCAGGGAACTGCATATAATCCTGTTCATAAATCTATGAACTTCCTTCTAAATTACTAGACTTCTTATTCGTTTTACCAGAAGACTGTTGGAGCTCCTTACTCTTGCAGAAACTTCTTTATAATTTCCAGATTAAATTTATTCATGGCCAATTTATATTCATTTGCTCTTGTGATGACATTGTCTTATCTTAAATTAGGTTGTAAGTTATTCAGGGCACTGACCAAATCTATGTTAAGCATAGAGAGTCCTGAGCATAATAGTTCCCTAATCATAATTCAGAGCTTTGCTTATGATGACAATACAATAAATAATAAAAATTACATTTTTATAGTTCTACTAGTCTGATCTTCTTCTGCCACATCTCTAATTAGTGGAAGTGCACTTGCATGGAATCTGATCAAATATATCATGAAGAAGCTAGGTGAGACTGCAGTTCTGCTCCACTTCTAGCAAGTTGCTTATCTGGCTGTGCAAGTATATCAGCAGCTGATATTTTCATCTTGACTATGGAAAACTAAAGAAAACACAGCAACAAGTGGGTAGAAGAGCACGTCCCTTTCAGCACTAAAACTTCTGGTGAAAGTGACCAACTCAACTCACCTAGAAGTCTGGAAAACAAACAAAAAGTAGCAGGTTCCTTCCCACAGTCAGAATTCATATTACTAGAGGCAGGTCCTTGCCCCCATCAAAAGTCTTGAATTTGGGTTCTCCTTGAACACTTTTGCTCAGAATAAACTAGACATTCTTACCTACAGTAGTATCAACAACGATATACTGCAGGTCTAGAAACACCTATTTCGTATCCATACAAACATACATCAGATCTAGAAACTTTACCAAACAATAGAATTTCCCTGATATTTCTTAGTACAGATTTTGCACACCTGCTGTTTTGGCACCTTTAACCATAGTAGCACCATGCTTGTTAGTTACTCTGCAGTCCTATCTTTTTTAAGTTGGCACACTCACTGCCTCGGCATCAGATGGTGTGCCATGTGTTTTACCTATTCTACACAAATTAACAAAAATTCTACAAAGATTGCATATTTTCTGGATTTCTTTTGTTATTTATTTCATGGAATAACTAGCCTGAGTTGCTTTCCACACATTTTAGCTGCCCTGGCTTAGTAGAAAAGTGTAGTGGTTTAACCCCAGCCAGCAACTAAGTACCACACAGCCACTTGCTCACTTCGCCCCCACCCAGTGGGATGGGGGAGAGAATCAGGGAAAAAAAAAGTAAAACTCGTGGGTTGAGGTAAGAACAGTTTAATAGAACAGAAGGGAAGAAAATAATAATGATATAATAATAAAAATTACAATAATAATAAAAGAATTGGAATATACAAAACAAAGTGACACAAAGTGCAATTGCTCAGTACTTGCTGAGCAATGGCCAGTTAGTTCCTGAGCAGTGATCTGCCACACACCCAGCCAACTCCCCACAGTTTATATTCTGGGCATGACATCAAATGGTATGGAATACGCTGTTGGCCAGTTTGGGTCAGCTGCCCTGGCTGTGTCCCCTCCCAGCTTCTTGTGCCCCTCCAGCCTTCTCGCTAGCTGGGCATGAGAAGCTGAAAAATCCTTGACTTAGTCTAAACACTACTGAGCGACCACTGAAAACATCAGTGTTATCAACATTATTCTCATACTGAACCCAAATCATAACACTATACCAGCTACTAGGAAGAAAATTAACTTTATCTCAGTCGAAACCAGGACAAAAAGCGAGTTCCAACTTTGTATTCCAGCATTTAAACATGAAACTAAGCAGCCAATTTATCACAATTCAAATGGCAGTGGTAAAGCAATATATTTAAATAGCTCATGGAATAATGTCAAGAAAATGTTGTGCCTAGAATGCTAATGAAAACAACAAATTAACATGATTCTGTTTTCTGAACACTAACAGAAGTAAAGGTTAACAAAATATGAAGGACTGAACCACCCTTTTAAATTGGTGAATCGATTCAAAACACCAAGAACACAGGGGAGAAAAGCAAGTAACTGCTACAAAATAAAGTTGCAGAAAGAATCAACAGAATTTATAATCTAGCTTTTGCTTGGTTTCAATAAAAACAGATTCCCATTGTCTTCCACAATAAGAGACCAAGTACTACATATTAAAAAAAAATAAGGCGGGGGGGGAAGTATTTATTTAAGGAAACGATGGATAGCTTATGAACAAAAAAACCTGTAAACTGTGAACACATGCATGTCCATATGGGAGGAAAAGAGGGGACAGAACAGATAAGGACAAGTAAGCAGAATCCTGGTTTGCAGTCACTCATGAAAATAGTATCGGGAAGAGCAGGAGTATTTTCTGTCTAGTTAATGCAGTTCCAAAACACTTGAACAATTGGACAAAACCCACCTCAGAAAAGATGATAATACAGAGATGTAAAAGATATTTGTGTAGATTCTCTATCTTATTCATGAAGCAACTGAAAATCCACAGGCAGGAAAAAAAGATTGAAACTCAGTTAACTCACCCAAACACCTGTAGGGAACCACAATATGTGGGTGACCATTGCACTGCTTCCACCCCTTCTTGCACCAGTTCTGGATCGTAACTGGCTGGTTGGCTTCAACAACATTGGTGATTTGTAATTCAGGGTAGACCTAGCATTAAAAGTATAAAAAAGACAAATGTTATTCCAAGTATGCACTCTGGGTCATGCAATACTGTTACATGTGTTTGTAACATGGATATCACAATACAATACTCATTTTCCTATCTTCTCCCTTTTCTGCTGTGTAATGTATTTAGTTCATGGTATGGGTACGTACACTTACCTGGAAAGCTGGTGTTTGTTCATCAGTAAGAACATGTGGCAGCCAGCTCAGAATATGACGGTGGTAACAGCTGGCTGTCAAAATATAACTTGGCCAGTTATACTTGCTTAAGCTAAAGATCAGCTAAACAGGTGTTTCACAGTTGACTCAGATACCCTCTCCTCCATGTCTAGGCTATTGCTCCCCTTGCAAAACTCCATATAGTGGGCCTAATCTCCATACATCTAAAATTAATAGCATGCCTTTACGTTTATCTCAATCATTTTAACAGATACCATAATTCGTTCCCACTGCAGTCTGCATAGTATTACAGTCTGTTGAACCAGTTACTCATATTTAGGTTTACTGTCACCAGTAAAAACCTATTTCCAACTTTCCTAAATTGCTGAAGATCAAAATCCTACCTGCTCTTTATATTGCAATACACTTCTACACCCACAATCATGC
Organism: Aviceda cuculoides; assembly: GCA_035590195.1. NCBI lineage: Eukaryota > Metazoa > Chordata > Aves > Accipitriformes > Accipitridae > Aviceda > Aviceda cuculoides. The sequence continues at coordinate 475,706 of JAVJGG010000059.1, forward strand.
AACTAGCAAACTGGATGACTAATTTATTGGCAAGCAACAACTTTGATCAAGTCACATATGTGGCTTTTTATCTCCCTCAGTCCCTTTATCCCACTCCCCTTTCTCAATTTTGCTGCCAGTAATGGCTTATCTGGCCTCTTTTGCCAAGGACAGGTCTTAGCCACTGACCATTTGTGCAGACCCACCTCCCAGTCACCTTCTACATGCGCATTTCGATTCACTGGGAGCACACTGCCTTGCACTACACTGCAGTTCATGCTGTGAAAGGATTTCAGAGCATGCAAACTGCATTCCTTGTGGATAAAACTTAACAGGAAATTCGTGCTCCTGGAGCACACCCAACAGGTGGTTAGTCCATGCCACCAGACTAGAGCTAACCAAAGCAAAGCCTGCAAAGCACACCCAGCGTGGATGCTCAGCCCCTGCTGCTTCACTTTGCACTCCCAACTGTCATTGCACCACAGTAGTTGATAACACAGGGTATTGCTCTTCCTTTTGATTTTTCAAATCGGCAATCTATCAGCCCTAACAAACTCAGAAGATACTAGTTTCCTTTGCCTTTTCTCAAGCAATCCTTACCAATTTCCAAATGTCAGATCTGAGGATTTAGGTGGACTAAAAACTACAGTCTACTCATACCTACCAGTGGAAAAGAAAAACAGAAATCGGATCAAGCCTGATGAAAAATAAGTAATTGGAAACAGTGCAAAAACATCCTGCAGAAAAGGAACATAATCCCAACTAAAGAGAGCTGGTTCAAGATTGGGTGAATTCTGGGAGTCCAAACCCGATGCTTTGAAAACCACCATAAGTACCTTGACAGCCTTGCCAGAAAGGAAAAGGATTCACCTCGATCACGTATCTCACCCAAGCTCACAGCATCCCAGTGGGCCAGTGCCTTCTGGCATTCCCCTGACTGAAGGTTTAAAATGTAACTGTGGCAAAAGTGAAGCAAGCAGGCTATTTAATTGCAGCTCAAGTAGAAGTTTCGAACTTTAAAAGATGCTAATAAACAACAGTACAGGCTTTTCAGATTTGACATCAGTAGTCTTTGAATGAATGTGGCCTGGTCTACAAGGATGGTAATAACAGAAAATAATCAAAGCATGATTGGAAACACTTGGGAAGAACTTCTTACTTTCATTAAGAGACAGGAAGGGGCTACTAAAATTGAACTATAATTACAGCTTAATGCACAAAACAAGGTCAAGTACAATAACAATGCCAAGGAAATGACTACAGAAAGAAAGACTACTTGAACAATGCACTTTATGCTAAAGAGACTGAACATCAACCTGCCCTTCTATTATAGAACAGCATTTTAATCAGACACCTCTTGCTTTACATAAGCACTTCACAGAAGCCATCTGATCCATTCTTGCCAGCTTCGACAGCACCCTCAGCTCACTACAACAGATGGTTGAAACGTGCGCAGGGGCTTCAGATGCAACTTTCTATGTTAACCTAGCACATGAGACAGGGTTTACTTCAAGAAAGCCCACATAGTAGAACTGAAAACTCAGAAGTGAGTTTCCTGCACTCAGAAGATTGTAGCTTTACTTCGTTCTTTTTGTCAGCAGGTCACCAGGGCTGATGGTCATCATCATCCACATTACAAATATACTGCCATTTTTACACTACTTGCAGGGAGTGGCTCCAGAGGAACTTGCTGCTCCCCCTGTTCCATCAGTGCTTCAAATACCAAACTCTAAACTGAAACAGCAAGGTTGCAAATTCAAGGAAAGCCCCGCTTTCCTCTTCAATCTCTTTATCTTTTCCCTTGGGTCCCCCCAGTTCCACCAAACAGGTCTGCACATGCTCATGCTCTTAACTTTTGTCACAGCAGTGACAAAATGGATTAGGATGTCACGGTGGCAGGGATATTTCACACCTGTTGTGTAAATATGACACCACAAGGCACCATAGCTGCCTCAACACCTAACAAGCAAGATGCAAGAGAAAGATTTGATTTTCTTTGGACACTGCCTTTAGCATTGTCATGCTGCACTCTTCCAAGTTCATACATCCACAGATATGACATCTGAGTAATTACAGCCCATGGTTACATAATACTGGATGCCGTCACAAACCATGCGCTTGATCTATCACAGTGTCACTGACACGTTCTTATTGGGGATATTTTAACATTCCTCAGGGTTAAGTGTCACTTGTCACATACAGAGGAAATAAAGGTCTTAAATGAAGACAGCTAAAAAAAGCTTCACAACGGATGGATTGGAATGTTAAAAAAGGAAACTAAGAAAAAACCTCAAAGCAATTTATACATCCACAGGAACATGTACACAGCTTTAAAACGATAGAGAAAAGGATTCTGATCTGTGAGAACAAAGACACAGTTGCTTTCCTGATGTGAATTTCTAACGAGTAAGAGTGAACTATTACTGTAGAACCCTACTGAAACAATAAGGTTAAAGACGAAAAAACTTAATATATTATTTTTATTTTTGCTATTTCCCCAAACCACCATTTTAACTTCTGGTTAGTACAGTGGACCAAATTCTAAGCAGTTAACAGTATTTGTCAAAAGCACACAAGGATGAAGAAATACAAAGAAGCCTCTTCTTCTGTTTCTACATCAGTTACTAAACTCCTAATTTCCTTTGACAGCTCACACAAAGCTCTGTCCACCCTTCACAACAGAAAAGAGGCCTTGAATTTCATTACCAATAGGTTAACGCCAGCAACGTGTATGCGCTGAGGGAAGTTCCCTTCACTAGACTTACATAAGGTATTTGCTCTGAATTGAAGTGGGACCTACTTAGTGGCACAGAAAAAACGAGCCTCGTATTTATTTATAGTGTCCCTAATGAGCACTGCTCGTTCTAGAGAGTCAGAGCAAGTAGCTCTAGAAAGTTACAGGAGATCCAAACTTCCAACATTATCATAACTTGCCACAGAGTAATTCCTTTAATATGTTTTAAAAAGAAGTGGTAGAAGAAACAGAGGTCAATGTAACCTAAAAATTTTAACTGGCAATCAAAAGTTACAGCTGTATCTTCATTAACATCTGTTTTCATCACTAAGTTTTCCTATATATTGACTTCAGAAACAGAAATCTAAAAAGCCTCTGCATTCAGGCTACTCAGAATTTAATGTAATCTTGTTTACATTCATGTTTACTGCTACCAACTCTGACGACACATGGATTTAGGAATAAGATGTAAGAGTGCTTAATAAAAGAAAGGGCATTTTGATCTGTCTACATACAAAGGCGTTGATGATACAACGGTGACAGTGTTACGACAAACCAGTTGAGTATGTGTTACATAACAAGTGATTGGGGATTATTTTGAAACAAATCTGGGAAAAAACAAAGATAAAGCAGAGAAAAAACATCAAAGCAAAGAAGCGGATGGGCCACCACCACAGCCACCCCTCCTGCCTGTGGAAGGAAGACCAGGCAAGAGGCCTTTGGGGATGGCCAGCACAGGCGGGTGCATCCCCAGGCCTCTCACGCACAGAAAGCGCCGGCCGCTTACGTGGGACAGGGAGACCATTTCATGAAGGGCTGGCTGGGGCAGCGGATGACAGCCAGTGGCCAACATGAGCTCCTCGCAGTATGCTGTGGGCAAGAAGGAGGCATGGCTCCCGGGTGCGTGGGGAGGCGAGGCCCTTCCTGGGATGCCGGGCCCAGCGGCAGGGGCAGTGGTTCAGGAGGACTTGGATGAACTGGAAGGGGTTCAAAGAAGAGTCAAAGAGCAATGATGAGATCACGTATCCTGCGCAGAGGAAGCGCTCAACTCCGGAATAGTCCATTAAGTAAGGCCAAGCCTGGGTGCAGTTTACAACCACCTTCAGAATTTAAATTTGTGAACATCTTGATTTATCACACAAATAGCTAAATGAAAGTGAGTTGCTGAGTGCTGAGACTGAACGACTGTGACCCTGAGGGTGCTTCTCCAAGTAGCCTATCCACAGCCCACAACTAGAGGTTTCTCTGTTAAAACCAGAAATGCCTGCCTAACAAGGACACTGCTACTCAGCCACCATGACGGTACTTGGAAACATGTCCTGTGAACATGAACATGATGCTAGCCATCTTTGATGACTGCCCTGATCCATGCAGAATCACAGACTGACTGAGGTTGGAAGGGACTTCTGGAGGTTGTCTGGACCCACTCCCCTGCTCAAGCAGGGCCACCGAGAGCTGGCTGCCCAGCGCTGTGTCCAGACAGCTTCTGAATATCTCAAGGACGGAGACTCCACAGCCTCTCTGGGTAACCTCTGCCAGCACTCAAATACCAGCATAAAATGCAACTGAAATATCTGAGAGATACTTTTTTTTTTTTTTTAAAATCTATCCCTGATATATGAGTATATAAATAGGTTTCTCCACCCAGTCATACATGCTTAGCAGAAGCAAACAAACTCTGTACATCTTGATGCAATCTTGAAGTAATACTTGGGCATAATCATGTAAGACATAGTCATCTCTGATACGAAAAGACACTTAGATTCAAAAGCATAGTATTTCACCTCTTGATATTATTCATTATACCCCTAATCTTCTAGAGTAACTCTGACCATTCAGAATATTGCTTCTTTTAACATATTTTCAAATAAATTTTTGAAAGGTTTACAAAGTTAGCTGACGATTAGGAGGTTAGTGGAGCTATTTCAATTTTTCTGCATTTTTTATTACACAATTAAAATAACAATAACAACAGAAGTAAGTATATATAAATCTTGAAGTGCTATCATAATGTATATGATTGGAATTAGTGGTACAGATTTATTCTTACTTCTGCTTGAACTTAAGGATCTTTTCCTGTATATTTCAAAAGCAGTAGCATCACAGGAAAGAGAACAAGATTCAGTTTCAGAGTAACAAGTGGTCTAAGTATGCTCCATCGATGGAAACCGTTAAATGGAACACACACATGCACACACTTGCACATACAGACATGTGCATGCAAAAAGAAACAGTGTCTTACACTAAAGAATGTAAAGCAAAATCAGGAATTGGTATCTGTCTTCATCAACAATTTGGAACGGCAGAACATGGGCAAGAGGCAAAAAAAAAATTGTTTAAAATTAAAGGTGCAAAATAAACATGTAATCAATTGCCATTTTTTATTTAAACGCCTTAGTATTTTTCTCCGAAGTGCATCCCACATCAGTTTGAATTCTGACTGTTCCAAATCAGAGATGTGTATTAGTTTAACTGCCACCAAACGCTGTATCAGTCTAAGTGGGCACATTTTCTTTTTATCATTTCCTTCTATTCTTTTTCCTTAATCCTTCAGTTCTTTGCTGTACCAACTCATGACATCTTAGCTTAAATTAGATCACACATTTGGTTTCTAGATCTTCCTTTTACTGTAAGCTTCAGCACCTGGCACAGCAAGACTTTGAAGCCAGCTTGAATTCAAATGTAATGTTCAACTTTACTCTCACAACGATAAAAGGCTACTCAGTCGATCCAAAAGCACATTGTCCAGTCTCCCTGCAACGTGCCACTGAAGAACTGGTGCTAATGTACCCCAGATCTGACAGGTATTTATGAGCTGGCATTCTGCTTGAAATCTGTCTCAGGCAGTCAGTGACAATATCTGTCTTAAAAACTAAATGCAAGACTGACCACAGAAGCACTAGAAAGGAATATTAATATAGACAAAAGGAACGATGAAGAAATTCCCGCTGTAAACAGTCAGAACAAAAATTAGGGTGGTTTTGGCAGTTGCATCTTTAGCAACTTGAATCATTTGGATGCTTTGATTTACTTAAAGAAAGGGGAAGATAACTCAAAGTAGGAAACAGTTTGATTACATCCAGACTCTCCCTGCCTGCACTCCTCCCCCACTTTCCCCCCAAAAAGGAAAAACACCAACCAAACAAGTTGGTCTGTGACAAGTTTCCTTTCAACTGGGCCATGCAACTTTGTACACTGAATATTCTACACTTACAAAATCGATGTTACTTTAACATTGAGAACTGTCCACAGAAATTATCAAACAATTTTCTTTTTAAAATTGTAAACAAAAATCACGGATGTAACACAAGTAACTATTTACCTCTGTGCTTTAAATTGACAAAGAAAATTTTTTATCACTTTAGTGAAGCAGTCCGCAGACAGTTACTGCAAGCACAAAAGAATGCACATATTTAATAACCAGTGTTTAGGAAGACTGTGGTCTTGAAATTGCCTATGGAAAATATCCTTTGACAGCAAGCATATCTGAAGGATAGCTAAACAATGCTTCAACTATGAAAAAAACCCTTCAGTTCCAGATTAACAAATTATAGTTGGATCAAAACGATTTCTATTCCTTTCTAGAGTACATCTTTCAATATATAAATAAAATCCTTTTGAGGATTTTCCCAGAGGGCAGAAAGCAACCTACATGTTAAAACCACAGGAAAAAAAACAAAAGATAGCTGCTTCCCAGTATTTTGCATAGATATGTTACTAAGAGCTGTAACAAGCAGACGCTGCACTCATTTTCAACCATTCAGCATGTCCATGCAGAGGAAGTATACAATAATTATTTCTGTGTGTCTGTGCACAGTGTCTCCAGAAGCTTTCCGATCTATGACTTCAGAAGCAGCAATGCTGCAGAGTCCCTGCTGTCCCAGATCAGCTGCAGCACTAGCGGTATCTATCACATGAGCAGCAATGACACAAGCACAGCCAACCCTGAATGAAATGCCCTGTTCTCTTGCAATCTGTATCTGGAAAATAGACAGTTATATGCAGATTCAAGTTATTATACATCTCATATCAAAATATTCTAGTTTATCACTGGTTTTTACAACTACTTTTCTACATTACTAGAGAGGGTCTTGGTATACGGTAATTTTGAATCTTCATTGATTAGGATTTAAACTCAGAATTAGAACTTAAGAAGCAGGAATCACCATCCCTTGAACTCCGTTATTTAAAAATAAGGAAAAGTCAAACATTAAATTGCACACACTTAACACATGTAACTATGGATGCTTATTACTTTTATGCTTTCACTCACTTCAACCAGCTATCCTATTTTTTTGCCTGTTCTTTCAGCAACTGCTGGCCCAAGTTATGATTTTTTTAACCCTTCCTTTCTATGCACCTTCTCTAGCTTTGATTAGACCTGCAGGCTAACCAGGTGAAACATCCCCCACTTATAACCATAGAGCACAGTAAACCTCTGGTACATCAGCTCTGCAGTCCTCTTGCACAGACACGGAGTCATCAAAGGCACGGGCATAACCCCCACACCAAATCACCAAGCAAGGCAGAGAACAGAAGCTGCGCAAGCTTTAGAGAGATTTTAACACACCAACACAAAACCATGCCATGCGTGGTCAAGTTGACTTCTCCAGAGAGCCCCAGAGGTCCAAAATCTGCCAACAGCAGCTGTTGTGTTTCACAAGAGATGAACTGTATACTGCTCATGCTGACAATCTTCCAACCACCACAACCTAGTGTCTTCCACTTTTCCTCTTGCCTGTTCACACAGTGTTGCCTAACGCAGGCCTGCGGCTGTCCCTGTGGCAGGCCGGCCCCTGGCCAGGAACCATCACCTCTTGTAAGAGACTGAATTGTTACCTCGAACTGTTTGCCTCAAAGATTGTTAGGTGTGAGGGACTGGACTGTCATCTCAAGGAACTGCAAACTGTTTATCTCCAG
>JAVJGG010000059.1:491850-537801 GCA_035590195.1 Aviceda cuculoides
GGGGGGGGGGGTTGGGGGGGGAAACAGGACCCGGACTTTTAGCGTGATGCAGATTAACATTTCCAATTCTGAAGCTAAGAATACAGAAGCTATGAATGCCCAGAAGAGCACACCACATGCTGAGTACACCAACTGACACAAGGTGCTGATAGTCTACCAGAGTCTACTATCACTTCTTCTTGTTCACTGTGTAACAATTCCCCAATTAACCAGTTGCTTCAGGCAACTAATGAACATGCAATTGTTGTGGCTGCGTGCAAGCAAACAAGCTTAGAACGCCTCAAGAACAGGACCTTCTATATATGAATTCCCAGCAAGGGCATCAAGGAAAGAACAACAAGAAAGGGGCTTCAAGTACTATTTGACGAGAACTATCAAACTCAACCTTTGACATCAAACTGACTTGCTCTTCATGATCAAAACTGTTTACTACAACAGTATTTAACAGATTGGCATAATGACTAGTAGCTAAAATGTTGGTTTGTTTTTTTTTATTAATTGCTACACAAACAGGTACATTTGGAGTCATTATGGTAATCACAACTCAAGTGGTAGTAACACAATCAAATCATTTTTTTTCTTGCATGATCCTCCAATTTGCCAATTCCTCAAAATCTAGAAAGAACTTAATATTAAAAAGTAAGTATGATAATTTATCATACGCCTCTTCTACTTTTGTTTCACAGTAAGACTGGCAAACAATACATTTAATTTAAAACCATCTTCGGCACCCTTTCTCCAACGGGAACAAAGTTCACTGAATTTGACTGAAGTAAAAATAAATAATCAAGTTTGACCATTCCAATCAAACACTTCTTGATAGAAAGGGTTTTCAAACTGGTGAAGAAAGAAGAAACAAAAAATCTTTAACATTCCATAATGCCTTGGCTCATCCTGGGAGACAGAGATTACTTCTCGCCTTGCAGAACCACACCTACACTTCTGTTGAAACTTTTGGAAACAAAAAAAAGCAGATCAAAGTTTTAAATGCTCTTATCTTCAGGATTATGTTATGATGCAATCTACTTTATTACTGTGCTCTGTGGCTTAGCAGTTTCTGTTGTTTAGCAGGGTAACTGTTTCAGAGATAAGCTTTGATTTCTTTAGTACTCATGAAAGTGAGACATTACACTACACTCAAGTTCCTTCTCCAAAGACTAATCTAAGCAGCAAAGTCAATGTAAGGATTTGCACAGACTTCAAATAACTCTGTATCAAACTCTTAGATCAGTGCAAGCAGTTTTGCATCAATCTATTGCTGCAGCCCTGTGACAACCACTAGGCTGACGTTCTAACACTCCATAAGGCCAGAGCTTCTTCCACAAGAAATTCTATGACATGGCTACACAACGTGATAAATTAATACATCCCATTAATTTGCAAATATTGAATCTACTTCTGCCTTATGCTCAAGACAGGATTTTAGTTTGCTAAACAACTGCAAGAAAGAACGGTAATCTTAGAAAACAGCATGTGAGAGACACTCCTGAGCGCAGCTGCTCCTCTTTCACCTCCAGCTGCAAAACCCTGGCAGAAGCAAAAGCAACAGCAAAACCAGCAGCAGTTAGGACTATGTTTGAGATGGAGGGTCCATATCCTTTTTCTCAAAATACTTATGGCAGGCCTGTGGAAGAAGAGTTTAGCAAATGACTCAAGAAAACTAAATTTCAGATCAGATAACCACTACGAGGATACTGCATTACATCAAATTCCTCAGTCTTTCATTCATCTGTCAATTCTCCTCTGTCCTTCCTGATGTCATCATCCTGTCTAAAAATACCAGCCTTGTTCACATTTCCTTATTTTCACTTGCCTTCTTTTCTCTCCTTTTCTGCACAGATTCTAGTATTTTGGATATAAGTTCCTACTGCTGCCCCAAATTAAATTAAGGAGCCACATTTGCATCTCTGATTAACATGTGGCCCGCTCTTCATTATAGGCTTGATTTGACATCTGTCTTCTAGACCTAATAACATCTATTTTTTTCCCCATTTAAATTGTTCACGTTGTCTATTGCCAGAGAAAACTTGCTGGGGAAATTCAGGTATTAACTAGATGTGTTCTTCTGAAAACACATAGGACCAAGAGGCAGAAAGACATAGTGCCTTCAGAAATATCTGAAAAGCTTCTCCTTCACAGGCTGTTCAAACACCATAGCAAAGCTATCCTCTGGTCAGCTGGCATAAGAAGAGCAAGTCCCCACCCTCCCCTTACACCTCGCCCATGTTAGCACTCCAGCTCATCTAACCCTTGGTGAGCAGGGTCAGAGAGAGAATCTCATCCTTTTTTCTGTTTGTTTGCGGGGGATAGCTTTGTGCCAGTTCAGCTCCCTAAATTTTCTCATAGCAAGATCAGACATATGCTAAAATCTGGCAGAGCAGAAATGAGGAGGAAGAGGGGAGGAAAACTGACTTTCTGCAATAACGTGAACCACTTAAGCTCAAAGCTTCTGCTAAACCACTCCGCAGCAGCACTCCTGTTAGTTTGGTAAGAAACTCTAAAATTAGCTCCCATAATCTGACTGTCTCATAGGAAAGACTGTTTGTTCTTGCTACAGATCTTAAGCTACAACAGCTCAAGATCCTGAAGTTGAAAGTATGCAAAAGTGGGGACATTCAGGAGCTTCAAACCTGGCTGAATATAGGAGACTTCTCGGTCCTCCACATTGCTCCAAACTCCAAACCGGAGAGGTGCTCTTGTATGAAATGCCTGGGGTAGAAGAATGAAACGGTGATAGGAATACATCACACTGCTGCTCAATGGCATGGCTCTGATCGATACTGGCACCAAAATCTTAAAAGCTGTCATCCAGACTTCAGCAAGTAATTGCCCATTAACATACCCTCTGATGTGTTCTCAGCAATACCTCAAAATGAGAGTTTCTATGACAATGTCCTCTAATAATACAAAAAAGTATACACATATTAACTTACATGGTATTACAAGTTTAGCTTTAATAAGATCAGTCTCATCAAATCCCCTTTGGTTCCTTGTTTAGAAGCATAAATATAAATCCTGCTTCTTGGATGATCCCTTCTGACTTTTTTTACCTCTTACATGAAGTGTACAGACTTGCCAAGCTGCATGGGAACTTGGACAAACAATGTTAGCTGCAACATTTCACAGATGTTTAAAGAAATACTCATCAAAACAAATTTTCTTTTTTTTTTTTTAGTCTGTAATTAGCTCAAACAAGGAAAAGCAAATAAATGCTAAAGCATCTTGATACTGCTTCAAAAAATGATAGTTCCCCATGCTGCAACTCAGAAGTTGAATTTACAAAGCAGCCATTTATTGACCACAACTCTGGCAGAGCTGTCTTCCCATGCCAAGTGCAACAACTGAGTAACGAATGGAGGAAATTAGGTGGTTTATAAATGCTTAGTTATCACTGTTCTTCAAGAAGACATATGACTTAGGATAAAAACCAAATAAATTAAATTGCATTGGTTAATATTCTAATGGAAACATTGTGCGATTTCTTCAAAACAGCTGGAATTGGACATCTTGCATATCATTAAATTTCCATGGGGTCAGTGCTTTTCTGACCTGCAATGATATTTATAGAATGAAAAACTATGCTGGCAAGAAAAACATTTGTATCAGATCATATTTACTCATATCCAGATTAACAGTATTCATGTTTCAATATTCATACCCAGACAGATGAAAAAATTTAAACATGGTATTGTCATTACTGTGTAAGTGATTTTCCTTTCTTTGTGTTCATATATGCAACAGCTATCAGCACCCACAAAATACAAAGCTGGTGTTTTAACAGATATTGTGATGCACCTTCTAAATATCACACAGTACCTTTCCAGAAGAAGCTCCTGCCTTAGCTAAAGAGGACACTTTCCGTTTCCCTAGCAAGGATTCACCTTAAGGCCTCAATACAATTTGGAACAGTCTTAGGGACCTTAAATCCAATGCTGACCTCAGTCTCAACATTAAGCCAGATGCCTCAAGAGCTCTGAAAAAAAACCCTAAAATCCTCACCTTTCAAACTTTTTCATTAGCCATTTGCAATAATGCCCCTTCAGTGAAAAATCTCACCCCAGTCAAGAAAAAAGAAAAAAATTATCAGCTAAAATTCTGCTTAAACTGTTAAAAATAACATTATATGTATACAAAGGAAATAAGTGGATAACACTTATTAATAATTGGCCAGACATTCAGAAACCTCTCCATGATTATAAATTATAATTAATCCAAAACCATCTAGAACAATTTTCTCTAAGGAGCACACATCCATAAAAACAGATTATCAGTGGGATTTTTTATTAGCCAGAAGTATACAGTATTTGGAAGATTAAAGCAGCCACTCAGTACAGTACTACATAATAATTTTAATTGCATAAAAGCTAATTGGATGATAATGCCATATGAATTAGAAAGTGGTGGTAATAAACTGCTTGCGGAAAAAATGGAATGTCCCAGAAATCAAGAAATATTTCCCCCATCTGACCTTGGGGCATTGACCTGCTATGAATTCAAGCAAGCATCACCTTCCTGACAGCTTCAAAGCTATAGAGCAAGAGAAACTGTCTTTTCCTTTTTCATTTTTGCCTGCAGAACTGACAACTAAAAATATGTGAGTAATGCCCTTTTACTTGCAAAGACAGACTTCTGAACATGAACCCATTCTGTGCTACCAATCTAGGCAGATTAGCCTACTGTCTGCTAGTAATAAGCTTCATAAACACTGTTATAGTGAAATAAACACATCTGCAGTCAGTATTTATGATTTCCATATATTTCAAAGTAGATGGACAAGGGTGAAATGGGGCAGGGAAGAGAGAAAAAAGAAACCTGCCCTACCCAAAAAAGTAAAAGAAACAAAACCCCTAGAAGAGATTAACATTACCACTACAAGAAAAAGCAATAAGATATAGCACAGGAAAGCTATAGAGTCATCCATAAGGGATGTGAATGACCCAAAAAATACAGAACACCACAAAGCATACTACCTACTCACGCATACACAATCATGCAGAGAGATTTGATGAAGACCAGAAAGAGCTGAAGCACCTAAACACTCAAAAATCACCCAAACCCTGCAGGTAGCCTTCTCAGCTCTCAGGAGCACCATTCCCAAGGAGTCACACTTGCACTCATCCATCTGCAGAGGTATACTCACAGATGCTAGGGCTGCGGTTTCAGTCCCTTTAATTGGACACAAGCCTGACATTGCTAGGGCATGATTCCTACCCTATTCCATCTCTTGTCCATTTACTGCTAGCACATCTCCACAAGTCAGTGTTAACACAGAAGCTGGATCAAGGAACTGACCTACCTCTGAAAACATCCCCCCTAAGAATAAAAACTGCATCACAGTGGAAACAGACAGGAGTTAGAGGACCCAGAATGACCTTTAGCAAAAGTGGGACAGATCTGTGCCAGACTGAAGTATTCATGTAAGCATGGTCTGAAAAGGTGGAGGAAAAGAAAGTAGATTAGCATGGACATTTCCTCCTCAAAAGGGCTGACACATAACAGCTGTATATTTATAATAGATTTTTCTTTACTTAACGTAATCATCACACTGTATGCTACTATCTCTTAGGCTTATAATATCATGTATTAAAGGAACAGCTGCTACCAGTCCATCTCAGAGTTACATAGTGTAAGATGCTTGGGAGATGTATCTGTAAAGAAAATAGCAGACAACTTACTATGATAATTCTGTATGTAAGAAGGAAAAAAGAATGGTGAAATGCAGCAGTAGAGGTCTGCTGGTTTGTCCCCACCAGGACACCTTCCATGCAACATCACAGGTACAGGAGAGTTAACACCTCTACAGACCACATCCAATGCTACACAGCCCTCTCAGAAGTTTCTTGGGCTTCAGTAAGGGCAAGAGCGGGGCCAGCCAAGCTTCGCTCCTTCCCTAGGCACGCAGGGAGACATGTGGAAGAGTGGCTAGCCAGTCCTTTTGTAACCTTAAGGAGCAAACCACAAGCACAGAGCACAGCATGCTGATGATAATATAAAACATTTTCTTCTTGTCTTTTATATCTCCAATTTAGCAGATCTCTTTTGACATCTTGATCACATGTTAAATGGTTGTCTGCTAGTTCAACTATGTACCAAGAGAGGCAACAGGACCACCCTGCATACAGCCGCTGCATTCACATATTTTAGAGGGCAGAAACAGAAATCGTATTCCTGTCACAAACATTATGCTGGTGGAACCCGCTGATTAACTTGAGCCATTCATCTACTCCATCATATCTGTGAAATTCAAAATTAATCTAGGGGAAAATGCAGCATCACAGCTTCATTAAACACTGCAATACACATTTACCTAAATATCTATTTATGCAGACAATTCTAATCCATTTTCATCCTTTTTTCCTCCCTCAGCCTCAAAGCAGAAGCACCCTCCTTCCACAAAGAAAACATGTTACTTCAAAAGGAGTTGAAAAATTTATCATAAAAGCAACAACATACTGAGATGTTTCTTTTTGAGACATGCAAAATGGTCTGTGTAGGGAAAAAATGAGAGAAGACCTTTATATTATCAACAAAAGGCAGGCAGGCATTATCTTGCAACATAGGCTCCAAGTTTTATTAGTCACTTGATTTGAAATTCATTTAAATGGCAGACTACAGTCTGGGCTAAAAAGACCAGCCTTCTTTCTCAAGAAGGTTGTAAGGTGAGCATACTGAGGTTTAACTGCAAGATAAATATACCACCAGTAGTAGACCCTGCCTTTCCAAAATCTAAGCCTTCATTGAAGCAAATGAGATTTAAGCACTGGCAGACCGAGTGAACTAATTCAACTTTTGCTATGGACCAAAAGCCAAGCAAAACAAAAGGCCTCAATCATCAATGCAAAGAGTGCTAAGATACTGTTCACCCAAGCTTTTAAGCATGACTGTACATATCTCAGAATATACAAACACACATTTCTCTTGGAAATGTCATTTGTTTATAAGGACAGCCTGTGCTGCCAAAAATCTCTATGTTTTCCATGGTGTTTCATTAAACAGATCATTTTCCTCAGAGCAAAATGTATATCTTTTTAGGCTGCTGAATTTAGAGTAGTACAGGCTTAAAATACATTTTCTTCTTCAATACAGTGGCTATTTGGTTTGAGAAACTAGAAAGAGCACATTATGCAGCCTAGATAAAAACAACAATTCATATCAGGATGAAAATAACAAAGTAACATGGAGAGAAACCATTACCAAAGCAGCAAGACCATTTTCATCACATGTCAAATTCTCTTCTCAGAAGAAAAGGCAAAACTATTGTTTTCCTTTTTAAAATCATTGGCATCCCTGGCAGTTCAACAAACCCTTTAACAAATCTTCAGAAGCTCTCAACAAGGACAAAGACTAGAGAAGGAGGGAACCACTGCCATCGGTCCTGCCTGCCTGCCTCATTCTGCCTGGCGTGGGCCCCAAGGCAACAAGCACAGAAGGATTATCAGAGATGGTGGCAGTAGGGAGCCAAGCAAGTAAATAAAAATGAAGATGGGGCAGTCATCTGATGGCCCTTTTGGCCCATCTACAAAATAGGGGACTTGAGGACTGCTTTGAAGCTGGGGGTTGTGGGGTGAATTAACGTGACCATAATAAGGCCTTGACATTCCAGCTTGTATACTGGGCCTGGCTAAGGAGTAGCTTTGGGTTTCACCAGCAACTTACCTAAACACATAGCATAAACAGAAGATGGGAGAAAATGACAAGATAATTTTTAGAAGTATTATGATTAGAGATTAGAAATGTCAACACTGTTCTGTCAACAGTTATAATGAATTACCTGTTATCTGAAGTTACCCTACTATTTTCTGCTCCACATAACACAAAAACATAGTTAAGAGCATAGTAGCATATATTTCTAATTTTTTTTTTGATTTCCAGGGAGGACTTCCGTAAGAAATACACATTCAGTGCAAGACGCTCATGGATCTCCATGGTGTTTAGAAAGTGGACACATATCACAACTTTACAAAAGAAACCAAACAGTCATGATGTGGTTTCAGAGATGTCAGGTGTAGTATCTGCCAAAGCCAACATACACTCTACATGTGAGAGTTATTCTAAGCATCTAGCCAAAGATCACACAGAGAGCCAGCTGCTGATTACAAGGTGCAGCTGGATCTCCAGGCTCCCAGGTTTACACTCCATCCGCTCAACCATGCACGCGATATCCAGACCCAAACTAGGTTTTTTGCTATAGTTTTGGTTTGGTCTTGGAAAAAAGAACAAACCAAAAAACCCAGTTCTGTGCATACTTGAAATGGAAATGAGCACCTCCAAATTAAACAAAGTGGGGGAAAAAAACACGCACTGAACAAAATGAATTTTTTTGCCAGCTGTGAGTGTTGTTTTTACAATTCATTTTGGACACTGAATTCAGCACAGATGGCAAAATAATTTCAGTCCTTCAAGGAACTCATATAATGTAGTCTAATTACTAGACATAAAATTCAGCACATAGTAGCTGTTCAAAATTGCTAATATAGCAAAACATACACCAGTATCTTCCATCTGAACATGCATTCCATTTAAACAGGGAACTGAGCACACCTAGATTAACTTCCTACTCTGCATATTCATATGACTCTGAAAACACATACTTTGCCAAAGGGTAGGCTCCAGATCGGTTTTATGAAAACTGCTGAGCAAGACAAGGGCTGACCAGCCTCTGAAACACACTTTCCTTCAATAGTAATGTGCTGCCCCAGCACTTGAACACGTGGGGGTGGGGGTACCCAGTTTCTTCTACAAAACATCAAAAAGCAAAATCCAGGAGCAGCAGTCCCCAATTGTTTTAAAGCATTAGCTAACCACCCATCAGGGGCTGTTAGGAAGAAGCTTTCCCCAAGGGGCTACTTATCCAGTAATTGTGTATAGCAGGTTTTTTCCCAACATCCCTCCAAAACAGCTGGTACTGCAGTGTCAATAGCAGGACTAGATTGACCAATGGCTTGATTTGAAGCGTCAGCTAGTACACTCACAATATGTTAACGATTTTGGCACATACACAGGCATAACCACTCTATTTACATTAATGCAATGTTGCTCTAGCACCTGCAGCACTTGCATTTGACAGCTGTTTGCAGATCAGGCCCATGCCATTTTACTCTTCAGTAACAGGTACAGTTAATATAGTGGAATGCTAGCTAGTTTGACATTAAAAGAAACCACTAGTAAATTGTATTTCTCTAAGAAGCATCTCATTCCACCCAAGAAAGCTTGATTTTGCTATATTTAAAAAAAAAAAAAAAAAAAAGAGCCACCAGCTTAGGCTGAACATGGGCGAACATGCAGATTTGAAGGCAGAGAAGATGGATGTACCGTGCTTCCAGAACCACTTCTTGTGACTTCAGTAGCAGAGTTTAACTGAAGTCAAGGAAGTTAGAAGGCAGTATTCAAGTATCTTCCAGTTGCTTTCAAATAAGTAATGTATAGTCTGAGCTTTGTCATCTTGAAACTGTGATGTGTTGTCCAAATATAAATACAGACAGTTCCTGTGCTGCACTGAGCTCCCACTCAAAAGAAGCAAAGCAACAAGTGACATAAATCTTTAAAACGTGTAGGCGGTTCTACTTATTTCCCATTCCTCCCTTTCTGCCCCTGCAATGCTCCTCTACTGCTACTTCCTGCATAGAGACTTCAAAATCCACCTACACTGGCAGTGGACGAGGAGAGGCAACCAGTGACAATCTCAAGGAAAAGATACAAGGCTCCCAGCACCTTTTCTCTGCTCTGTACTTCTGTACATCAGGCACCTTCCAGCTCAGTGCTCTGCCCACCACCCAGGCATCTGGCCTTGCATTTTCAAGAAAAGCTCTTTTAAGACAGCTTACAAGGAGGCAGAGGAATGCATCTACTTTTAAGTTCTGCTAAAAGGGGAGATGATATTTTTTTATTTTTTGAAAGATTCCTTCCAGAAAGAAAACAAAGCCAGGGAATACACGGAGTATCATTCTGGACTAACAGCGAGTGAAGATGAGTTTCCTGATAAAATATACTAACTTTATACTATTTTAGAGCCAAGGAGCCACAGAGCAAGATCTCCACTGTACTTGCTCATTGAGTTTCTGCCCAGTTGGCTTCTTCCCATATGTCCCTTTTGGTCTTTCCCTGGTGCAGGAGGAACTGCGTGCATAGACTAACTCTACAGGATTTACCGCAGTAGAGCATCATCTCTTGCATTACAGCCATAATCACAATGCCTGGCACAGAGCCACACAAGGTATTTGCAACAAAAACCAGGATGAACAGACTTCTCATTAGAGGTGCAGGGAAAAAAAGATATTTAAAAATAAATAAATAAATAAATAAAATCTTACCTTCCCTTGCTCCCTGTCATTTCAGGGCTCTGCTCAGAGCTGGGGAAAAAACTCAGTACCTCAGCAGAGTGGTACTAACAGCTGCTGCTATAGCAAGACCGAAGAACCAAGGAAGCTGCCATGGTGCGAGGGAGCGTGAAGAACACAGATTCAGGAAGAGTACCTGTCTGCTTGATGAGTAGAGAGTATATGCTCAGCCTCTGCCTATACTGAGAAAAAATGCACCCCAAGAAGCAGCAGTCCTCCTTTTGGGGAAAAAAAGGCAGCATAAACAGGAGAGAAAAGGAAGGAAGGAAAAGGTCGTACTCAGCAAAAGTAATCAAAAAGGAGATTTTTACCTGCATACCATTCCAGTTCAAGAGCTACCACATCTCAGCCTTGACACCTATTGCTTCCTGCTAATGGGAAAACGCAAATTTGTCCCATTCCCTGATGGCGAGCTCTATGTTGCAGCCAAGGTAAAGAGCAGAAGGCAAGGGGAAAACCACCTCACTTGCTACCCCCAGGATACTAAGCATATTTGGAGGATCAAGCAACAAGGGGTTCCCCAAAGCTGAGAAGCGAGTTTGAGTTGCATTTACTAGCACTTCTCTACAAATTCATTTGTTAGAAGTGGGTGCTTTTATCAAACTCTTCTGTTTCTCTTGTCCGGTCACGGGAAAGTTCCAACAGAAGCAAAGCAGTAGTGCCCTTTCCTGGCCAAAGCCCAACCCCACCATGCTACAGACCCGGCCGCAGAGGCATGGGAAAACAAGGAGAACTATGGGGGAAGAGTCATACAGAACTAGGAGCTTCTTTTCATACTGCTGGGCTGGATCAACTTCCATGTGCCTTTTTGTTTTAACTTGCTGTCAGTAGGTCTGACCTTCCTAATATTTGCTATCTATTTCTGAATTTTTTACCAGCATTAAAAAGCAGGGGCTCACATGATTCCTTCCCCACCCCCAAACCAGCTGCTGACAGAGCCCTGGTGCTGCCACATGCTCTTACATCCCAGACCAGCTCGCCCCTTCTCCACCAGCGTCCTACAGCCAGTTGTACTCTGCATCTCAGGGGTGTGTGTGGGAAGGACAGGGCAGGGCAGCTAGGACACTGGCAGTTTGCCGTGAACAAACAGAAAGCATAGTGGTGAACACAGCAATTAAATTTTTTTTTTTTTAAGCCAGATTCCCATGTTTTAATACACCACAGCAGAATTGCTCACTTCAAGTTAATAAGAGCACACTGCTTAATCAAACACACATAATAACGTAGATTAACTAAAATTAGTAAGATGCCTGCCCCGCTTTTAGGGAGTAGATCTGCCAGCAACTTGCCCCACTACAGGGCAGAACCCCCTAAAACTATGCTTTTAACTGTAGCTAAAGAGACATTCTAAAATCATGACATGATCATCTAAAATTAAGTTGATGAACTGTCAAGCACACAAATCAAGGCTACCGCCACACTGGAGTTTAAATATTTACCCTTAAAAACTCAAATAATAGAAGGTCTCCTCTCCTCTGTTTCTCCAGTCAGGAGAAAATTTCAGATTTGCAGAAAAATTCAGGTTAAAAGGGACCTACAGAGGTCATCCAGACCTTCCTCTGCTCCAACCAGGGCTTACATCTAAGCCAGACCAAGCCGCTTGGGGCCTTGCCCAGTTCAGCTCTCTCACTCTCCAAGGATGGGGACTGGAGGGGACAGCCACCGCAGGGCCACTCTCAAGGCAAAGAATGTTTTCCTTATATGCAGTCAAAATTTTCCTTATTATTCCCTTTGTCATTTAACAGTATATGGGTATTACCTTCTGACTGCTTTTGCTTTCCTATTCCCTTTATTTTTAAGAGGTTTGTTTGTTTGTTTTTAATGACACCCCAAATTTCAAAATCACCTGACATTCAGCTGATATTTACAGCTCCGAGTCCTTGTTCTGGAATCCTTCCCTATCTGCAGCATTTATAACTGCATTGCCAGCCTACTGAGCTATTCATGCCTTAAAACACCCCAAACTTTCTACTCCTACTTCCTGTAAATTCATGTATTTCTTTCTATAACTTTAGATAAAGACTTACTAGCTTGTGGACTTCTATTCAGTGATTCTCTACTTCCATCTTTTATTCCCTTCCTCGCCCTCAATAATTTCACTATTCATAAATCAATTTTATTTTGATAAATCAAAGAAGACAACAGAAAACCAAAAGAAAACTCTTAAACCTTACTAGTAGGTTAGGTTTGGTATTTCCGTTGGTGATAAACAAAAATATTATGAATTTCACAAATTAATACTCTTAGTAAAAAGGCAAAGCTATAGTAAAGAATTGGTTTGACATTTAGGAAGCATGACAGCTACTGCTATGGCAATAAGCAACAGCCCCTGCTTTAAAAAAAGGCAGAGGTGGTATAGAAAGACATAAGGACTAAAGCAACTCAAGCTGTGCCCTTTTGTTTCATGGCATGAAATCCGCATTTTCTTTTCAAATCGTCACACACTGGTACGAGGTTATCACGCTATCACAGCATGGAGACAAAACAAAACTAGATCCACAATCTGTTCTTAGGACATGAGCAAGTGGGTAATAAGTTTCTGCTCTCAAATATGAAATCAGTCATTGTGACTTCATCTGTAGGGCAAGCTTTTTCTATTAAGAAACTCTGAATGGTTCAGTGTGCAGCAGAGACCAGTAACTCTGGACTGCCCCAGTGTAATTCAGTATCATGGTAGGATGACAGAAGACATGTTACAGCTGACTCTTTCAAGATTAGCCCAGAAAGAACAAGGGCATTTTAAATAATAAACTGTCACCCCAGCTTCATTCAAAATACTTTACAAGAAGCTCATTGTGCATATACTATACAGAAATAATCCCCCACGGGCAGAAGACAGAGGACTGTCCAACAACAGTCCCAGTGACCCGCTCCCCAGGAACCAATTTTTGCAGCTGTTTTAATAGGCTCTGGAGAGAACCTCTTTAAAAAGGACAAAACAGCAATGAAGCAGAAGAGAAAAAAAAAAAGAAAGGAAAGGTCCCTACAGTCTCAGCTGTAGGGTCTCAGCTCTCCAGCATGCACCTGCACGTCGGTGCTTCAAAAGAACAACCACCGTAGCTGTTCCTGAGGACGGGACTTACTTCCTGACAGTACTGGAGAATCCCTTCCTTCGTCCCAATGCAGGTCTTGGTGCCAGAGGGGTCCGATTCCCACTTTCCGTTCTGCACGTTCATGTGCATGTTGAGTTTACCACAGAACATGGCGATTTGAGGCTCTGCAAGCAACCCAGCGTTTCCATCAGCAGGCACCTGAAAAAAGAAGAAAAAGAAAAAAAGTAAGTTTTAAACTCACATCTGACATTTCAGTCCATCCAAAGCAGGAACAGCTCAAGCAAGCCTGAACTAAACTCTACGCTTACCCACCCATGGCAGCAAAGGCTGAAATTATTTGATTCAGGCAGATTTGAGAAATATAAATGCAGTCTTCAGAATAATCCGAAACACAATAGTGTAACATGGAGTTTAAAGCTGTAACCAAACTGTTTTGTGGTCCAAAATTGTCTTCTGATCAACTTGGGCTAAATGCAGAGAACAACAAGCATACTTGGAGCACAATTACACAAATTTAATTTTCCAAGCATACTTGGTGTACAGGGGGAGGGGTTCACTAACAAGTAACAAAAAAGTAACAAGTTTTCCCCAACAGTTTCCTAAAAAAAAAAAAAAAACCCACAACGTATCTTTTTTGAAGACCCTCCCTAGTCCATTTAGACATTAAGCACACAGGCTATATTTTATCATGCCTTATAAAGACAGTGGGTTAAAAGCAGCAGCTTCCACATATGCTTTGTTTTGATTGAACCTTAAAATGCAGTGGCTGGGGTGGTAGAGCTCACTCTTTCAGCCCTCTGCCTTCCAGTGTAGCCAACCTCAGAAGGTGTAAGCTGAAAGTACTTGCTTCAGTTTTACCATCTGGGAAACACAATGCTAAGAGAAATCTCCTCTTTGGGTTAGGTTCCTCAAGAGAGAAGTCGATGGCTCTCCACTGCCCCTCATGCCCCAAAGGTGAGTCCGTCACCTTCAAGGTACAGCAGAGTATGCAATTAGGTTTAAATATCTATTTTTAACTTTTATTCTTCTAGCTAGAAGGCTTCTCAAGGGGAAAAATCAGAAACATTTTAAAAATTCATGAGAAACTGAAGAAATACTTACTGTCTTACAAGAGGTATGCAAACCCTGTATCTTAGTTCCCCCACTCTTTGTTTAAACAAACACAAAAAAACTTCATGAATTTTATATCCCTACAGTAATAAAAAAATTAAAAAAAAAAAAAAAAATCACACCAAGAAACATTACAGAAGTCAACATCTAACTACCCTAATACATTAGCTTAGCACTGCAAGTTAAAATGCCACAATTAAGGCAAGTTTGGGGTTTGGGTTTTGGGGGTTTTTTTGGGGGTGGGTTTTTTTGGTTGTTTTCTTTTTTGAGAAGGACAGAACACTTATTTTCCTGCCCTCTTTAAGATATTAACGTGTTACAACATTTTTACTTAAAAAAAAAAAAAAATAAAGTAGGAACACTTCTACTGACAGAGATTTCCCTTTACTATATCAATTTCTCTTCTCCTGTGGAACAAGTAAGCCCTGTACAATTTAACAGTCAACCACCACTGTCCTTCCACTGGGTAATAAGAGAATTTTCCAATAACTGGGATGACACCTTGTCTGGCTTGCATTGATCATAGAGCTATCACATGCTTACTCCTTCTAACATCTTCAGAAACTCTGGAGAGCATCTCAAACATGACATCTATAACAAATACTTGCAAAAAATCCTTCAAATTAATGACTTTTTTTCTTTACAGATGCAACACAACCCTATCAAAATTTCAATAAAAACAGAAATGAGTCATTCTACAGGTGACGTGTGAATGTGAACTCTATTCAGTCAGCTCCTCCAACTGAGATCTCTATTAAATTAATAAAGCACACAGCAGTCATACTGTGGCAATTTTAAACTGTTTTCCCCTCAAAATCCTAAGTTGTAAATTTATGGAGACCTTGCCTTGTCACTCTGTAATAGTGAGCTTTTTGTTATTTCTTGCCTTAGCTACGAAGACAGCTGAAGTTGGGGTGGGGGGGTGGGGGAAAGGCATGGAAAGTGGCTGTTTACTTGGAGTGCTATCAGTTTAACTCTAACAACATACAACCTATGACTGCCTACTTAAAATCTCATTCCCTTCAGAAATGACATGACATCTCCCAGCTTAATGAAATTACCAGAGCAAGTCATGATCACATTTAGCTTTCTATATTTTGAGCTGACAGAGATATACTAATGAACTGCTCAGCATAGCACTTCATCTTATTGATTAGGACAGCTAAATGTTTCTAATCATAAAGAAATACCGGAGCAATTAACAGACACTGTAAACACAACTAAAGCATTTAGATCATGACCATGAATAATTCAAATACTCAGTTTCCCAAGTTGAACTTTATTAGAGTGTCCTTAGAGCAAGGATAGTAGGTTAATGGATTTGTTTGTTAAATCTCCAGCTAAGATGCAAGACTGAGCTTTCAAATTAACTTTCTATAAACAACCAGAGTGAAAATAACACTTTTTAAAAAAATTTAGGTCAGGGGAAAAAGAAAAAAAGACACATGAAATTATTTAATATCTGAAGGTTACTGCTTCCTACCACTGGTGTTTAAACTGAAAGCCTCTCACCTTTAGTATAAGTAGCAAATTTATACATTGCTTTTTCAGCATGGTACCTGTAAAACTTGCAGTGACATTGCAAGGTTTTAACAGGAGAACAGACTCATCGTTGAGATAGCAGGGAGATGCCACAAAGGCTCTTTCTATAAAATGTGCCTCAAATCCATGATTTTTGCCATCTGATATGTCATTTCTGATGAAAATAAGTTGATCTGCTATGGTGCTTTTTCTGATTGAAAACTAGCAGCTTCCTGCTTCTCAAGAAATTACTCTTGCTGCACAATCCACAGAAACAGCTGATGTTGATGGAGGCTTTTCTGCAGAGATAATGGTCAAAACACAACAGTCAAGCCTAGGAGCATTTTTTGATGCGAGGGCAAAGGACAGGGGTGTTACCAGATCTGACCTTGGCCTTACCTATCCTATATTTACAGCTGCTTCTGGGCCTTCTGACAACACCTGAGCAAGATACTGCTGTTAAGAGTGTATGACTAAAAGATTTCCCTTCAGTCCATTTTGCAAGCATATGCTTCATAGCATTGTTACTTCCGCTTTCCCAAGAGTGAAGATCACAAACACAGTGACTGACAGTGATCTAACATTAAAAAAAGGAAAACATATAAATTTTTCAGTCATTGGCCAAAAACCTGCAGATACTGCATTAAGCTATATATTGCACCATACTCTAAGTATTATTTTCCTCTGCAATCATTTGGACCACGACAAAATTCACAGGAAAAAGCCGAAATCCATAAAGTTAAAAATCCATTCTTGGTCCAAAATAACTAGTTATGCTAAATAACAGATAGTTAAGAAGAATATTTCTGATGCCACATTGTCTGGTTTCTTCCAATTTCTCTATGCAGCCCTCCACAGCAAGCCTACAAAACACACAGCCTTTTGTTAATTTTACTATAGTGAAGTAGCAAACAAAACTTGGTAGCAAGATGCACCACACTGCCCCTCTTGCCAGTGCCCCACCACTGGCACCCACGGTGCCTCACAAGAGCATTCCCAAGGGGCCTGCTGAATAGGGAGCCTGGAAGAGATCAGTCCTCGTAGTCTTGATTTTTATGGCATCTATCTTAATCCAGGGGACATTCCTAAATTAAGAACAGTATGTTAAGCAATGAATTCAAGAAAGCATTGTTGCCACTTAGTTTTATAAGTTTGATGGATACAGCAGGAGAAAACAAGAGACACATGAAGCCTCTCAGGCTCCTTTGGTCTGGACTGGCACTAGTGGGGGTCTCTGACACTTACTGGCTGTCCCGCCTCTCTAACCTGGCGGTCTCTCCCACCTACACAAATCTCAGTTTAATAAACACTTCAGTAGGTCCTTATGTTTTAAAAAACTCATTATGACAGGTAATCCTGAGCTGGTAAGGCCTGCAGGCCAATTTCCAGCCTTTGCATTGTAATTCTGCTCACATGCTCAGCATAGCATCTATTGGTAGGAAAAAGCACAAAAACTAGTAAGCAAGGGACTAACAAAATTACTGCATACCATTTCATCTCTCATGAAAACATCCAGAAGCATTCACCTCCAACACGCTCACCTGCCCGTCTTGTGGGTTTACACAGATCTTCTACATTCAGCTATTACAGCAGCCTCTGCCACGGACTTTTGCCCCTCCCAAAGTTAACAGCTCAGGAAACTAAACATTGATAACTTTTCCAGCTGATGTACTTAAAGTACCTCTAGGCTATGCTGCCATTTGAAGATTAAGCTTTACCCAAACCTGCAACTATATTTTCACTAGGACAGCGCTAGAAAAGATTTCCAGGGAATGAAAGGTGTGCTAGAAACTGCTGATGAGTCTTATCCCTGAGACCTCCGGGTAAGAGACTAAAAATGTCACTTATGCATTGCATACCACACCAAGAGCAAGAAACAACTTTTTCCTCAGCCCTCTCCCTTACCGTCAAGTTCATCTTGAAGACCTCAAGCATCACAGCACTTTGGGGAGAAATACAGTTTGGTTTTCTCCCCAGGGACTGCATCGTGATGATGCTTCACTACCACAGCAAAGCCAAAAATAAAAGATTAAACTTAGCTGAGATAACTAATTTCAAGAGAGCTCTCTACTCTACACAAGTTACTGATAACGTAAAACCTAATGGACTATTATTGATTTTAACACAGACATCAACAGCAGTTTCATCACAAAGGGGACAACAGTATTTCAGAAAGTGAAAAGTAGCACTTCTTTTAAAACACATACACTTAGAAAGATGAAAAACAACTCAAAAAAAGGCAGGAGAGTGAAAGAAGATTAAAACTAGATGCAGTGATAAGTGAGTTGTCCCATACACGCTATCATAACATTTTAAACACATGAATTCATGAATCACTGGTCACATCAAAGGTATATCCAGCTAAAATAAGTGAGTTGGTGAAGAATTTTATGTATCATTCAAGTTTTCTTCACAGCCAATGATTTAATTCATTTACATTCATTCCCTGCCAAGAAAAGTTATCTGCATTACAATGTAATTAAATGATCTAAAGCACCAATCTACACAGGTAAGCAGCTTCTAGACAGTAATGCTGAGTAACATAAAGCTACAGTCCAGTTCGTTACAATAACGCCTGTAGTGGCAAACCTTTCCTTGACTAATCCTAAAGCTCTCAGGCAGATTAGTCTCCCAAAGAGTAACTCATGTGACACGAATCACATTAACAGCAGCTATTTGCTTTATTAGTATTCTGCAAAAGTAAAAACTCCAAGCATATTAATGAACTGTAATCATATATTATTTTGTCTACTTTGCATATGACTTTGAAGAAGTAGCATGTGCTTTTTTTCTTGCCTCTTGGTGAATCATTAAATAACAGTTAGACCAATTAGCACGCTGTCTCAAGGTAACTCCAAAAGTTATGCTTTGGTTTTCACAGTATATCCAGTTTTCAAAGACCAAATAAGACACCACTCATCACTTTCACAAGACATCTCTATCAGAGATCAACTTATATAATGGTGAACTACCTATAATTTGAAAAATGGCAACTACAGGATTCTAAAAAAAATTACGTCAATCGATTGTACACTACTTAGAGCTCTGTATTAATACAGTAGTCTACTATGTCAGAAGACACTCAAGGACCAGCCTGATATTTTTGATATAGGAAACAAAATCATTAAATTGTTAATAATTTTATAATTATTAACTTTCAAAAGTTCAGTAATGGTACAAGTTCTGAAAGACAGGATGCATGGCCACAGTAATGCTCAACACTGACAGCAGGTCCTCCCTTAAAGAGTTTCAGCATTTCAGAGGCCTGAATTCCAGCTGCAAGACTCATTTCACCTCCAGTTGTGTGCATCTTCTTGTGTGCTCCTCTGCTACGTTTCCTTCTTATGAGCAGCTAAATGCTGAAGCACTTATAATATTATTTGACAGTAAAGAAATTTAAAATGCCTTTCAAGTATAACTTTTCAGTATTTTGCCTACTCTCAAAGAGAAAGCATGGTCAGAACTCATTCTTTAGGTGGGGATATTATAAAAAAAAAAAAAAGAAAATCAAATCAACACTTAAGACTGGGATCAGAAGACAACTCCATAAGAGAAAGCCTATCAGGCACATAACTGCTCCCTTGGATAAGGAAAGAAGAGGGACACATCCCAGATGTTTTCTCAACAGATTGTGTCAAAGAAAAATTTATCAACCTGGTCAAATTAGGACAAAACAAGGTAAGTCCTGGAAAAGCCACCTGAATGACATTGCTTAATTACTGGAGCCTGTCTTTGAAAACAGGTGTTTCATGGTATTTTTCTGTTTGAGAGGGAAAATAGTCATTCCAAGTATTTATTTGATGTCAAAATGTCAACTTAAATACAATATAGGAAAAAAAATAAGACATCACGCAAGCATTAAAAGACTAATATGTAGGGAATCTGTTTCTTTCCAACGTTAAGATGTAGTACAGAGATGCCTCTGCTTACCCCTCTTCCAGCCCTGGTAATTTAAACACATCTAATTGAGGAGAGGTGCAAAGGGTCTTTTGTGTATCTGTACACTCCACATCCACATAGCATGCTGGATGCCATTTATACAGTTATACAAGACACTCAAAAAAGATTTTGGTAGCAGAGTACAGAGGACTGAAAGAAGTTTATCCAATTACAAAATTAAGAAATGGAATACTTTAACAAACAAAACAAAACTGTTCGGAGTTTTTTAGCTCATTACCATTTCAACCTAACATCAAAAGGCCTTTTCCTATCAAACACCATTATTTAAAGACAGAAAGCATAGCCCTCTCCCCATCCACTCTCTCTGTCATTGCTTTCTGGAGTTACAAAAGTAATTAGTGTATTTGCTAATAGTTCTTCATAATTCCTATTTCAACAACAAGGGTTGGGTTTGTTCACAACTAAGGTTTTACTCAGAAAACATAGGCTGGAAGGTTTTACCCTCAAGAGGTTTTCCATCAAGGGACCAAAGTAACACAACTTCAGTCCAGATAGCTCCACTATTAACTTATAATTAAGGACTACAACATAATATGAAAATAAGCATCAGATCTTGTATGTGCTATTATTAAACATCAAAAGATCAAAAAACATTCCCCAAAGATCCCTAAGATGGCTTCTATGATTTAGGTTGTTCTATTCTGCAAATACTAACCTGAAGCCACTTTTGTAAGCCTTCAAAGTGTACTTAATATGTATTAATTGCTTCATTTGCAATTACCTTCAAGGAGAGGACATTCAATAACAACCTCCATATCTACAACTTATTCAAGAACAACAAACGCCCTCCTTATTTTAGGTGATGATTAAAATAATCCCTCCCTGCTTTCCATTTTTAATGCTAACACCAGTTCCAGCCCTTCAACCAAGTCAATGATTACAGTTTTAAGGTTTAATGACTTCTGCTGACAATAAAAACCGAAAGGGGGTTCATGAAGCATTATGCATAACCAAGTAACATGCCACCCTTCCAACCCATGCCTGTGCTTTTTCCAAACTTTTACACCACATTCTGGTTGAAATTCAAGGGTTCTTGCCAACTAAAGCAGCACAAATTTGCATGCAAAGCAGTTTGCTTCCTCTATGGCTATTAACAAAGTAAAAGAAATTCTACCTTTGAAGTGGGGCTGCCCATAGCTATTTTTTCCTATAAAGAACAGAAGTAAAAATAAAATGGGTGTAAAAGGACTCTCTGCATGGCCTTACACATTCAGTGAGCAAAACATGAGATAAGCTTGTTATCCCCAGTGGAAAAATCAAGTTTCTTCCACTGGACTATGTCTGGTCTGCTGCACCCTACAAGTGAAGATCACTGCTCAATTCCAGAAGTCTACTGTTCAAACTAGGCAAACGCCATGCTAATATAGGCTCATGTCACCAGATACAAATCCATGGCTTCTTGCCTGTTGCTTAACCATCAACATTTCTTTTCAACAACCCCCCACCCCCAAACCTCAAGATTTTACAAGCTGAATAAAAAAGTGCATTATGAAGGTGGAAGTAAAAAAAAAAGCTAACCTTGCTCCCAAGCTGTTTGTTTAGATCTTAAAAGTCTTCGGTAATTTACATGGCTATATAATGTGTTGACTAATAGCAGTGGAGTAAACAAGAAACAAAAAACCTGCCAGTTCCTGTCAGAATTAAATACCCTCTATCTCATTTGGAAAAGAAAAAAGATGCAATCCAGCAGGTGTGCAAGTTTGATGAAAGTAGTATTCATACCAATACATACGACAAGTGTCATGATTTCTTTTGGTATGTCTGCATGTGCAGAAATGCTATGATACCGCATTTAAATCTCATCACCTTGGTTTGGGTTTGTGTGGCAGGGTTTTGGTAGCGGGGGAGGGGTCACAGGGGTGGCTGCTGTGAGAAGCTGCTACAAGTTTCCCTGGCTCCAAGTCAGACCCACTTCTGGCCAAGGCTGAGCCCATTAGTGACAGTGGTAGCGCCTCAGAGAACATATTTAAGAAGGGGAATCTGCAGTGAGTAGTGGGATTGGAATGCGAGAGGAACACCTCTGCAGATACCGAGGTCAGTGAGGAAGGAGGGGGAAGAGGCGCGCCGGAGGAGGGGATGCCCCTGCAGCCCGTGGTGAGATGGCAGGCTGTCCCCCCACAGCCCATGGAGGGGAGCGGGGGAGCGGAGCCCCCCAAAGATGGCTGTGACTCCATGGGAAAGCCCACACTGGAGCAGCCTGTGCCTGAAGGACTGCAGCCTGCGGAAGGGACCAATGCTGGAGCAGTTTGTGAAGAACTGCAGCCCATGGAAGGACTCACGTTGGAGAAGTTCATGGAGAACTGCCTCCCATGGGAAGAACCCCATGCAGGGGACGAGTGAGGAGTCCTCCCCCAGAGAAGGAAGGAGCGGCAGAGACAACGTGTGACAGACTGACCAGAACCCCCATTCCCCATCCCCCTCCGCCGCCGGGGGGAGGAGGTAGAGAGAACTGGGAGTGGAGTTGAGCCTGGGAAGGAGGGAAGGTGTTTTTAAGATTTTGTTTTACTTCCCATTATCCTGTTTTTTGCTCATAACCATAACTGGTGAGTGATCTCTCCCTGTCCTTGTCTCAACCCACAAGACTTTCGTTATATTTTCTCTTCCCCATCCCACCACAGGCAGAAGGAGTGAGTGGCCTCATGGTGCTTTGCTGACGGCTGGGCTTAAACCACTACACACCTGAAAGCCTGTAATTACCCCAAAACAAACATAAGACTCTGTTATACAGAAACAAATTAAGGGTTTGCACTGAAATACATTCATTGTAAACCATCTAATTCCAGCATTGTATTTTCTATTCCAACGCTCAGAGCCACCATCATTTATCTTAAATAAATACATGAAATAGAAGAAAAAGAAGAGTGTATCTCACAGCAACACAACAGACTACAGAACTATTCCAAGCTCAGTAATAACTTTTGGGTTCCTATTATACCCATGAAACTCACTCCTGTAAAACTGAAACTACAAGGTGAGAGCAAGTATACAAAAAAGCCCTAAATAAGATCCAGTTTTCATTTATATTAAAAGCACCATTTTCTTGCAAAAGGGTACCCTAAGTTGGTGTAAGTTATATTTTAAACCTATTTCAATGCATGCGTACCTGGAAAGGACATGAAAAAGAAAATTACTAGATGCAGAGCCAGACTCTATACCATGAAACAAATTTAAATTTTATCTGTCAGGTCAGAAATTGAGGAACAATCCTAGTTCAACAAATTCGATAAACAAGTTAACATCCGAGCAATGTCAGTTTCTCAAATGAACTATATCACTCAAATGTCAGTGCTCTGTCATTTATTGACTTATTTTTAAACAGAACAGCAGTCTCCAGTTTTCAGGAATTCATTTGAAGTAGCTGTTGACTTTAAGATAGCTTCACATCTCATTCATCACATTTCCACCACCTCATTTGTTTAAGCATCTCATGGAAGAAGAATTCTTTTGTATAGTATCTTCACTCCTTTTTTGGTTTGTGTTTTTTTTCAACTTTTCCTGCTAAAACTGGGCTGCAGAAAGATAGTTTGTAAAAGGATGCTACTCTATTTGAGGGATGCTTACATCTTACCTCCATTCCATAAAATCTATCGGTACTCAACCTCTCACAGAATCATATCTTCAATTTAGAAGCATTTTGAGGAAGGACGAAAGGAAATAAGTAATTTAAATTACTACTTCAGCATTGTTGGTTTTTGATCCTATATGGGATGCCCATACAAGCAAATCAGCAGACTTTGTTTACAGTACAGTCCCAGAACAGATGACATGATTTCAAACACCTCTGTTTAACTGTTTGGACTTGTAACTTTCTAAATAAATAATAATAGTAATAAAAACTTTAAAAAAAAGCAGTATGAAAACCACAATAGTCAAGTTGCACTTCCAAGCATGACTTTCAAACGACTGATTTATTTCACAGTGCCAACATCCTATATTTTTGACAATACAGTAATTAGACAAAGCAAGTTAAAGTGTACAAGGCACCTGAGTTTTCTTGAAACAAACTTCCTTGAAAAAGATATTATTTATGCTACCCAAGATGCCAACATGTCTCTAATTAGACAAACCTTTTTTTAGCTGACAAAAACACCAATATGAGCAAGCCAGAAGGAACTAATCTTTCAATATTAGGATTAAACAACATAGAGAATTACTTTCAAGGCATGTACAGAAGTCTGATCCTAGCTGCCACATGACAGAGCCAAATAGATGGTTGACAGATTTTGATTCATTTTGAGTTGAATTCAAGGTCCAGTCCTTCAATCTTTCCTCCATAAAAACGTATGAAATTCTACCTCTCCACAACAGCAATACTGTGCTAAGGGAATTAATACAGCATTACTAGACATCCCATGCTGAAACAGATCCTGCCCTGGATCTGTTCTTAGTGTACTTGAGTCACCCATTACTGAAAAATAAATAATAACACCCCCTCCCCCAAACCCTACTGTCAGACTAGACACAAGCTTTTTCTACATCACTGTGCACCCAGCTGCTCTTTTTTGAGTAGCTACTCCATGTTCAGTACAGGTTTTTGTAATAAAAATTGTAAGTATTATGATTTTTTTTCACAATAATCATGCCGCACTTTAGAAAGAAAGTCTGGCCTTCAACCTCTGATGCTATGCCCAACCCTCAGGGTCTCCAAGATGAAGCCATTTCTCCATCTCTCTGCTTTCTGGCTCTAGTAGACAGACGGCTTATTTAATTTCATCCACCACACCAAAACCAAGTCTATCATTACTGCATACATAAAATATTAATGATAAAAACCTAAGTAATAAAGAAACAGACCTTCAGAAGTGCTTAACAGAAAAAGGCAGAGAATTCTACAGCTTGGGGTAGAATTAAATATTCCATCATTCTCTCAACTGGGCACATTTCAGGTTTCCCCTCTACCATTTTCACTTTGCATGTTGTTTTACTCATTAAATGCTACTGTACTATGCACACCATGCACATGAACTTCATGTCATTGTGCTAACACTCAAAACCTAGAAGCTTTTCCTTCCCAGAACTTGCAAGCAAGAAACAGGAGGAAGGAAAAAGAACAAACAGATGAAGACAGAGGGATGTCCTCGCAGAAATAACCCAACAGCTTTGTTCAGCAGGCTGGGCAACAGTAACACATGATGGGTCACAGCACAAATACTCCCTTTAGCAGGGATCACTGAACAGGTTTATACATACACTCTGCACAATTGTGATAGACTTACAGGGGCAAATCATATAAGGCAGGAGTCTTAATCTTATTAGAAATAATAAACTGAGGGAGTTACTGGCTTGACCATGCAAGCCAGTTATTCTATAGAACACAACTCTTCAGCTTGAAAAACTAAGCAAAATGACCCAAAATTGGACTTCAGGGAGTTCAGCCTCAAATCAAGTAAATTTCCAATGACACAAGAACCAGAGAAAAATATAATTATGGTAAGCCTATGACTTTCCAAAATCCATCATGCAATTCACGAGATGACAAAAAAAGCAACTAATACGTAGGAAACAATGTGTGACGAGAAAAAAAAAAACCTCCAAGCCACACTGCCCAATACATGAAGGCCAATGCTACAGAAGTACACTAATTTCTCTGAATCATTTCTGATTAAATTTCCAAACCTTACCTGTGGTATCTTACAGCAACTGTTCTCTGTGCCTAAAAAATGTATGTTTAAAGACACAGCCTTCATCTGAATTCTTCCACAGATGGTCTTTACAAAAAGCCTTACTGATTTCAATGTTTTGAATGTTAACGCAGAAAAGACAGCAGAGTACCCTGTTAATGTTCTCACTCTTTCCTATTCACAATGCATATTACTACCATGGGTTCAGGATTTCTGATCTTATTGAGCTCTATGGAGTACCACAACCTGCAGCACACGGCAGTATCGGGACTGTTGCTTAGGTCTGGGAGGAGACTAGATCCTGTAAATCCAACGACTTTCTTCCAGCGTGGTATTCTTATAGTAGCTTCCTAATAAAGCAGCAGTAGTTATCTCATGCAAGTTTAGTTATGCAAAACTTTGAAACATGAAAAAAACTGCACCAGACAGCTCTTGCTCTTCCATTATAAGACATGCTGTTATTATGGTTAACAGAAACTTGCACAAACATCTCGCATTCAGACAAGGACAGAGAAAGTAACTGTTCAGAATGAGAGTTTCTGGGGGTTTTTTTAACCATACTAAAGACTCCCAAGAGTCCTCTGTTAGGTCCACTCACTCACAGCAGCTGCTCTTAATCTTGACAACAGTGAGAACAGAAGACAGATGCTCACACACATGTGACTTGAAGGCTCATGAGAAGTACTGCATTCAAAAGGAGCATCCTTAAAAGACTATTTCAAATTCATACTAATTGAATTTAACAGACTTTTATGAAAGAGGTTAAGATGAACTTTGAGGCACTTTCAGATCCTCAAATGATGCAGATAAACGAGATTATTAATTGTTAACTATTATCAGATACAAGAGAACTGATCCAAATAAGATGACATAATAAAGTGCTGTTTCCTTTCCAAGAAGTAGGCTAAAATTACCACAGATCATTAAGTATTAAAAACCCAAAGCATTAGGTCTCTCCTAAGGGGGGGGGGGATCTCCAGTTTCTTTAATCATGTTGGAACCGCATACTTCAAGACAAAAACCACTCATTTTTCAATACCTCCATTTTATTATTGCTATTTTGAACACATAAATCCTTCAAACAGTGGCTTACATGTGGGAATTTTTTATCTGTCTTTTAAATTAATAATCTGGAAGATTAATAAAACATCTTGCTTTTCTAAAACTCATCAGCTGTAGCATTCTGATAACCATCATCACAAATGAAGAAACAATACTATGCTTTCCCACCTCCCATTTGTTCTTTTATTGAGATGTAATAAGAATGAGTTATACTGTGAAAGATGTCACACAATCTCCAACCACAGAGAGGAAGAAAAAACTCTATTCAGTTAATGAGCCAGGAGCTCTACTACAGAAAGTCCCACTGAACACTAATGATGCCTCATAAGGGGAGTACAGGAAACCTTATTTCTACTCACTAATAGAGAAACATGCACAGTGGTTGTCAACTTTTATTTAAGACTCGCTAGGTCACAACATGCAGTGAAAGCAGAAATAACAACATTTATTTTATTTCATTTGCTGCAATGCCTAAGGACTCTAAGCAGGGATGCTGACCCCTCATCAGGAATTTGACCAGAGTACTAGATGTAGAGCATGTGCTCTACACAAGCTATCCATGATCTAAACACTACAGAGCAGCAACACATAACACATTATCTCTCCTCCGATTCTCCTCACAGATTTATTTGCAGATATTAAAAATTGCTTATGACCTACATTGACAAAACAGTTGTCCAAGCTGCAATGCAGCCTCTTCTCTCGATGTTTTTTTCCCCTTCTGAAGAATGTGCTCTCTGAAAGTTGCACACATTTGTCTTCACTCTCTCAATCTTGGGGCAAGAAACCTTTAAATCTGGTATGTCTTATACAATTGGGTTTCACCTCACTTACACTGAGAGCTTGAAAGAAACTGTACCACTAAAAATACAGCACAAACTACATCTGACATCAGGTATTACCTTAAATACCTGCTCTTATTCCATGTACAGGCTAAGAAATTCCAGAGCAGCCTACAGCTGCCTTCCTATTTCCCCGACAGATGACTCCATGTTCTCCTTCCCATTTCCAGCCCTGTTCAGTTGCTGAAAGAAGCAGTAGAGCTCAGAATACCAGCCCCAATAACTTTGGCAGAATTCCTTGAAAATGCCAAGGAGGAAATAAAAAAAATAAAAATAATAATAATAATAAAAAAAAGTAAAAAGATGGCCTGAAAGTGCATCACAGAGCTGAAATGTCCAAGTAGGGAAGTCTCCAGCTTCATATGTCAGCCTTGGGACCATCTCAAGCACTACCTTCATACAGAATTGCTCAGTGCTTTCAAACCCAAGCTAGCTGAAAAGGTCAGAGACTTGCATAGGAGCTTAGGGTCCTTCTTCAGGTGGTAACTACCACCTTCCAGCAAGAGACAAGCTTGACACCGAGCTATAAGCAAGCAGCCTTCCCCCAGCTCTCCCTTTCCTGCCCACAAGCTCAGGAAGGCGGGCACGCTTCCCAGTGTTCGCTCAGATGTCAGGAGGGGTCAGCTTAAAACAGCACAGCAGCAGCACAGTGTTTGGCTCCAGAAGCCCTGGCAAGACTCTGGAGAGGACAAAGCTGCCCCTTTACTTGTGCCCAGCCTAGGCTTAGCCAAGCTAAGCGTTCATCATCACATTTAGTCTGCAGTGACGAGGTACTCCACACAATGCAGGACGTGAAACTGAGCATTTCCTGAAAATACATTCCCAGCATACATGCATACCAATGGGTCTTTATTGATGGTATAGCTCTGTATCAGCAAATCACCCACAACCACATTACTTTGAAAACTGAATAATTTTTAAGAGTCCCTCAACTCATTCCAACCAACAGTACAGTTTTCCCTTTTGCTGACATGGTCACTTTATCTGTCATCCTTGCTCTCTGGGGTCAGCCAGTGTACACTATGTCATTCTTCCCTCTACTAACACAATAGAGAATATCATCCAGTAACACCAGCATTGCTTTTTGCTTGTTTTGTTACACTATGAGGAGAGCTGAAGCTGCTTCAAGGTAATCAAGAGTATTGTCAGAAGAACACATACTTAGTTTCAGATATACTTTCATTTTCTTTTGTTACATAAAGACAGAAAATAAGCATCAAATCTAACTAACAAAATAAGTTTAAGAGACAGTCTGGTAACAGTCAAGGGCTACTAATATTTCAGACAAGCTGTAAGAATAGTCACTTCATGTATAATCAAGTACATCAGCATAATAAAGTTTGAGAAGTGAACTCACTTGTGTCAAATCACAATAAAAACCACTTGCTACATTTCAGAAGTGAAGTAACAGCAATGAGCTCATCCCAGGCTCCAAAGAGCATTAAGTATTGGTAAAATATCACACCGGGATTTTTCCTTCCCTTGACATCTCTTGACCTTGGCAAACACCTGTTCATCTTATTGATTTCCAAATGTAAAGTACTGCGAGAATTTTAGTTCTTCTACAACAATCTCTCTGCTTTTAATAGGACAGAGTTATTGCTTTCACCAGGTGTGTCCTTACACATTCATAGTGAACTGGATTCCATATCCATGCCTTTCACCATCTCAGTAAATCTTCAGAATATGTTTGCCTGACAAATTTAGAGTCTACAACACACATTTCTTCTCACACCGTATAACAGAATAACTTTAAATGCAGGTTTGTTTTAAATGTCAAGCCATCAGTTCTTAGCCTTTTCAAACAAGTAGGGACTTTTATACCATTTTTTTCTGATATTTGCAAGGTTTCAGGGTGGTCGTGTCACCAGACCTTTTTGGGCTGTTTTCACAGGACTTGAAAAACTCCCTTCTTCACACAGATACTACATTCTGTCTCTAGTTCAGGCAACCTTCTTATTTCTAAGATACAAGCTGTCCAAACGTTTATCCACCCACTCTTGATTCAAAACTTTTTATTAAAATCTGTCAAAAGCAATTAGCCTGAATAAACAGACACTATGAATCCATTTCAATAAGCACACAACAGATGTGCATGATTATACATACAGCAACACTTGAAGCACTAAAAAAACAGTTTGATCTCCGGCACTAGGGCTTGCATGAAATAACAAGGTACAGGACCAGCAATATGAAGATGTTTTCAGAGGCAGCTATAAGGGAGGGACAAAACTAGCACTAAGTTTCCTTTCTAGGTTCAGGACAATTCAGGTCACTTGCAAAGTATTCTGCATTGAGGGAAAAGGAAGACTCTTTAATAAGAGATGTCCAAACAATCTTCTGAACCACTGAAAAGCCATCACTGCCATTGAAGAGGAGACTGAATTAAAGACCTGCAAGAGTTCAGATCACCCTTTCTGTGCTTGTGTATTGCCAAAGTATGCTGAAAATCTGGGTCAGAGCTGCAAGGTGGACAGACCTAGGAACGTTCCTACAGTAAGACTCCCCAGAAGGATGTCTTTCCCACTCTCCCAAACCAACATTTTATTTTACTAGAAAAACTAAGTAGTCATTTTTAGAAGTCCAAATAGCACAAAGTGTCAGGGCCATTGCAGAGTCTGGCACCATGGCAGGCAGGACACGATGCCCGCAGCCCACAGGGAGCACAGCCATGGAGGGCTCACCCTACCCCACCGTCCCCCCTCCAGGAGGGGCATCCCTTGGCAATGCAGCTATGCAGACAAACTGCATTAATTCTCAAACATTATTTCACAGTACAGTAAGTACATTACTTGGCTTTCTACATTAAGGCAGCAACCTTGTTAAAAATAATCAGTACCTTCACCCAATCATGACTTGCACAATGTTGGCATCACTTCACTCGGAACGTGCCACTAAGGAAGGCAGAAACTTTAATCAGAGGGGTTGAAAAATCTTAAAAAACTATTTCTGTAAATCTAGATTTGGGGATATGGAACTATTTTTACTGTACTATCTATATATTAAACAATTTGCAAAGCCTGTCAGAAAAAAAGAAAAAAATAATCCAAGTTATGATGCAATTTACTATAGCTAAAATTTGATGTGAAGCCTACTTGAAAGTTAACAGCAGACACCCCAAATCAATTTTGTTTACCAAATAGCTTCTTCAGACCACCATTCAAGCACTCCTTTCCCCATTTTTTCTACTGAAAACAGTATATGGCTACAAAACCTGCATTGTCCCAGCTGCCATCCAGTCTTTCACACATCCCAGGTCTCCAGCACAATACAAATAAACCCAAGCATTTACTCTTGGAAGAGATCAGTGTTACATGGCTGATGTTTTAATTCTGAACCTGCACACATAATTCGTTTACTACATTATCATGCAAAAAATGCATCTGTGCAAAGGAAAGGTAAGAAGTTCTTCCTCTCTCTTTGCACAGGTCAGTTTACAATGGACAGAAAGCAAGGCCTTTACCACAGCAGGACACTTCTTTTCTTGCCATTAGTAAAATGGGAGCAGCTGTAAGAAAAATACTCCCTAAAACAACACATCCCTTCAGAAGAAGCCAATTCAGACCCTTCTCAGAGAGCAAACACGATAAGGAAGAGGGGGACAAGACTGAGTGGACACCAGAGGAGGGGAAGAGAAGAGGAAAGGGAAGCACTGATGCTTTTTCCCCTTTTAGCCCACTCCACCTTCAAGCCTTACCCGGGCAGTTCTGTTGACTCTTGAAAGGTGGAAACGTAGGATTAAAGCATCACAGAAAGCATTTGCTACTAATCAAGCCAAAATACTGCATTCAGTTTTGGAAACCATTTGTTACGGACAAACATACTGAAGTAGAGCAAACACAAAGAGAGTATCAATTTAAGTGTCTACTAACCTTTGAGGAATACAAACACAAATGCAAGACCTAGAATGAAGTAGGCTGTCAAGAGCCAGTTCCAGGAACTATAATTGGACTCCACAGCAAAAATGGTTCATTGATGTTCCATTCAATATTTTTTTTCAAATAAACATTCACAATCAAGATATCAGAAATGAACACCACATTTTCATCAATACTGACATGTTTCTGTGTTAATTCAGTGCAGACCTTAATACAGTTAACCAAAATAATTTCCTTCCCAAACTGAGCATGTCATTTGCAGAAACTCATTGAGACCATGAAACCAAACCTAGTTCGAAATTGCCAGCAACTAAATCCTTGCTTTAAAGTTTTAAGAAAAAGTACATCACACATACAACAGCTCTACATAACACCCACAGAAAAGATCTCATTCAAAATATTCATTTGTTTTCTTGGATCTGTAGCCTCCCTCCACATCCCCCTTAACTGATCTAAGAAAAAGTTAGTAACTTTTAATAACAAACTTGAAGATTCAAAGGCAATATTACTGCTTATAAAAATCAGTACACGGGCTGCCTAGAATACTCATCTCTGAGCTCTGTGCAGGGAAGAGAAGAAGAGGTAGATGAAAAGAAAGAAAAAAGACTTTTTATTTTTCCTGCACAAACAAGACTGCTATAATGTATACACCAGTACAGCAATGACAACTCCATCTCATACATCAGCAAAATCCACTGGGGAATATAGACCTCTAGTGAGTTTGCCAAAGATGCAAGTTTAAGAGTAAAAGGTGGAATTATTTTCTCACAAACAAAACCAGTAACGTCAGGATAGTGTCCCACGCAAACCCACAGGTGAAGTGTGAAACCAACACAGCGATGAGGAGCATCCCTCGCTTCCCCAGAATGGAACAATGCTTCCCCACAAAACCAGCTGCCACGGAAGCTATAGAAGCCACTTATAAACCAAAACACTCATCTCAACACAGACCAACTCCAAGCGGGTTTTCTGTTGACTTCTTGGTTTGAAGGACGGTGTTGACTATTAGACAGTCCCAGGGACTGCTAGCTTCTTGAAGTCAGGACAGTGAGGAACGGGGCCACCAATCCAGCCGGGAAGCCTGATCTTCTTCCACCAGCAGGGTGAAGGGCTGAGACAACCGATTTTGAGCTACCACACAAATGTAACTGAAGTACATGTATATATGGATCACAAAGATTTATTTTTTTTTACAGAAACATTACCTGTTTTCTAATTCTCCATTCAGCTTCTCAAACAAATTACAAAAAGCAGGAAATAAACTTGTCTGCGGTCAGGCAGGCATCAAAACACTTGGCATAAGCTACAAGATGTAACAAGATCACGCAGAGCAACATTTGATCTGGTCACACTGAGGCCAAATCAATTAAGAGGCATCCGCAAGCACCCGAGCCTAA
The DNA here is from genome assembly GCA_035590195.1 of Aviceda cuculoides. Classification (NCBI taxonomy): domain Eukaryota; kingdom Metazoa; phylum Chordata; class Aves; order Accipitriformes; family Accipitridae; genus Aviceda; species Aviceda cuculoides. The sequence goes on from JAVJGG010000059.1 coordinate 524,632, forward strand.
GCTGGCAGTACACGAGACTGAGCAGCCATAGCACAGCAACACACTGCAAGAGTCTGTGCAAAAACTGCCCGTCAGCAAAAATGAGATATAAGTGGTGGCCTAATTAACACCAACTTGCAGCAGAGACAATATGCAGAAGAAAAAACAAGTATGCCTCACACAGTGAAAACACAACCTTGAAATGATTAGGAATCTGAAAATTGAAGCTAACCCAAGGCAACAAAGCAAGCTAACCTTTGTGTCCCTTTATAATACCATACCACCCTGCCTGTCTCCCCAGGGGCTTGCCTCAGGGCTGCTGCACTGCAAGTGTGGTGCTGTGCAAACTGGAGGCTGCAGCAGCTGCTAACCTCACAGGTCACACACCGGCATCAAACTTGGGCTCATCTGGCTACCCCACAACTGAATCAAAAGGAGCCTGGGTCCACCTCTAAGCAGCAATCATAATGAAGTTCCCCATCCTGAAATTTCCATTTGTACCAGAAATTTTTTTGGCAGTAATCCTGTGTGTTACCACCTGAGCTTTCAACATGTTTCAGCAAAAACACAAGGCATTCAAGAAACTTGAATGGTTTATGCAGCACTGATTAATATGCAGACTCTAGACTTATATTGCTATGGAAGAGGGAATGTGTGGGAAATCAATTAAATCCACCAAATTAATCTAAGGACAGGCTTCTGGACAGTGATACAACTAACTGGCTGTAGCATCATCCCTTAACATACTGGTATAAACTGTAAGTGCTTATAGAATCATAGAATTGTTTAGGTTGGAAAAGACCTTCAAGATCATTGAGTCCAACTGTTAGCCTAACACTGCAAAGTCCACCACTAAACCATGTCCCTAAGCCCCACATCTACATGTCTTTTAAATACCTCCAGGGATGGTGACTCAACCACTTCCCCGGGCAGCCTGTTCCAATGTTTGACAACCCTTTCAGTGAAGAAATTTTTCCTAATATCCAACCTAAACCTCCCCTGACACAACTTCAGGCCATTTCCTCTTGTCTTATCACTTGTTGCTTGGGAAAAGAGACCAACACCCACCTCATACAACCTCCTTTCAGGTAGGTGTAGAGAGCGATAAGGTCTCCCCTGTGCCTCCTTTTCTCCAGGCTAAACCACCCCAGTTCCTTCAGACGCTCCTCACAAGACTTGTGCTCTAGACCCTTCACCAGCTTCATTGCCCTTCTTTGGACCTAATGTATTTCTTGTAGTGAGGGGCCCAAAACTGAACACAGTATTAGAAGTGCAGCCTCACCAGTCCAAGTACAGGGAGACAATCACTTCCCTGCTCCTGCTGGCCACACTATTTCTGATACAAGCCAAGATGCTATTGGTCTTCTTGGCCACCTGGGCACACTGATGTTGTCTAGGTAGACAACATCCACAGCCTTTCCCTCGTCCACTAAGCAAGTCACCTTGTCATAGAAGGAGATCAGGTTAGTCAAGCAGGACCTGCCTTTCATAAACCCATGCTGACTGGGCTTGATCATCCAGTTGTCCTGTACGTGCTGTGTGGTGGCAATCAGGATGATCTGCTCCATAACCCTCCCCAGCACCGAGGTCAGACTGACAGGCCTGTAGTTTCCCGCATCCTCCTTCTGACCCTTCTTGTAGATGGGCGCCATATTTGCTAAGTTCCAGTCAGGTGGGACCTCCCCAGTTAGCCAGGACTGCTGATAAATGATGGAAAGTGGCTTGGTGACCACTTCTGCCAGCTCCCTCAGCACCCTTGGGTGGACCTCACCCAGCCCCACAGACTTGTGTGTGTCTAAGTGGTGTAGCAGGTTGCTAACCATTTCCCCTTGGATTACAGGGGCTTCATTCTGCTCCCCATCCCTGTCTTCCAGCTCAGGGGGCTGGGTACCTGGAGAACAACTGGTCTTACTACTGAAGACTGAAGCAAAGAAGGCATTAAGTACCTCAGCCTTTTCCTCATCCTTTGCCACTATGTTTTCCCCAGCATCCAATAAAGGATGGAGATTCTCCTTAGCCCTCCTTTTGTTGCTAATGTATTTATAGAATCATTTTTTATCATCTTTTATATATATATATAAGTTCTAGTTGGGCATTCGCCCTCCTAATTTTCTCCCTGCATAACCTCACGATGTCCTTGTAGTCCTCTCAAGTTGCTTGCCCCTTCTTCCAAAGGTTGTAAACTCCTTTTATTTTTTTCTGAGTCACAGCCAAAGCTTTCTGTTCAGCCAGGCCCAGTCGTCTTGCCCGCCACCTCATCTTTCAGCACATGGGGACAGCCTGTGCCTTTGAAGATTTCCCTCTTGAAGAATGTCCAGCTTTCCTGGACTCTTTGCCCTTCAGGACTGCCTCCCAAGGGACTCTGTCAACCAGGCCCTTAAACAGGCCAAAAGTCTGCCCTCTGCAAGTCCAAGGTAGCAGTTATGCTGATCACCCTCCTTACTTCTCCAAGAATCAAAACCTGCCATTTCATGATTGCTATGCCCACGGCAGCCTCCAACCATCACATCACCCTCAAGTCCTTCTCTGTTCACAAACAACAGGTCCAGCGGGGTGCCTTCCCTAGTTGGCTTGCTCACCCACTGTGTCAGGAAATTATCTTCCACACACTCCAGGAGACTCCTAGACTGTTTCCTCTCTGCTGTACTGTATTTCCAGCAGATATCTGGTAAGTTGAAGTCCCCCAGGAGAACAAGGGCTAGCAATTGTGAGACTTTTCCCAGCTGCTTATAGAACATTTCATCTGCCTCTTCACCTTGGTTGGGTGGTTTATAACAGACTCCCACCACAGTATCCGCCTTGTTGGCCTTCCCCCAATTCTTATCCATAAACACTCAACCCTATCATCACCATCGCTAAGCTCTAGACAATCAAAACACTCCCTAACATACAAGGCTACCCCACCACCTCTCCTTCCTTGCCTATCCCTTCTGAAGGGCTTATAGACATCCACTGCAGCACTCCAGTTGTGCAAGTCATCCCACCATGTTTCTGTGATGGCAACTATGTCATCGTTGTCCTGTTGCACAATGGCTCCCAGCTCCTCCTGTCTGTTGCCCATGCTGCATGCACTGGTGTAGATGCACTTCAGTTGGGCTATTGATGCCACCACCTCTTTGCAGGGAGAAGCTCTAATTCCTACATGACCATCCTCAGGTGCTTCTGTGGTTCCTAACACATCAATAACCCTTATGTCTTTGCTGCTGCGTGGATCTCCATCCCCTACCTCCACTTAGACAGCAGACCAAAGAACTTCGCTAGCACGCTGTCCCTCAAACATTGTCATGCTGCCCCCAGGCTTATCTCTGGTGAGCCTGGTTTTATCCCTTCCCCCCTTCAAATCTAGTTTAAAGCTCTTTCAATGAGCCCTGCTAACTCCTGTGCAAAGATCCTCTTCCCCCTTCGAGACAGGTATACCCCATCTGTTGCCAGCTGGCCTGGTGTTGTGTAAACCAACCCATCAACAAAACCCCCAAAATTCTGCCAGTGACACCAGGTCCGGAGCCAGATACTGATCTGCTGGCTTTTCCTGCTTCATCCCTCATTGTTCCGTGCAATTGGAAGGATGGAGGAGAATACTACTTGTGCTTCTGATCCCTTAACCAGTTGTCCCAAGGCCCTGAAGTCTCTTGATTGCCCTTGGACTTCTTGTTGCAACTTCATTGCTGCCTACTTGAAAAATCAGTAATGGATAATAATCTGAGGGCCATACCAGGGTAGGAAGCTTTCTCTTCACATCTTTAACCTGGGCCCTAGGGATACAGCAGACTTCCCTAAGGAGTTGGTCCGGTCTGCATATCATGCCTTCTGTTCCCTTCAAGAGGGAGTCTCCTATGACAACGACCCCCGTCTGTCTTTCTTTTTGGAAGCAGTTTTGACACAGGGCATAGGCCTACTTAACCTCAATGACACCTCCAAGCTAGATGAACCATCATCCTCATTATTATTTGGCTCCAACTGCAGAGCCTCGTACCTACGATGCCAGGGCACCTGGGAAGGTAGAGTAGTCACAGAGGAGAAGTGCCTGCTGCGCCAGGCAGGAACTTGTTGCCATTCCCCCAGAGCTGCTGACCTCGGTGACCGAAGCAATCATTGACAAAAATGATCCTCTTACAGCAAGGAAATAGAGACTAAAGCCACCCAGACTCTCACATTTACTTAAAGCTCACTTCTCACCTGAACATTTTTCTAGTCTTTCTTCCCCAAGTACAGGGGGAGGAAATGTCTAATGGTGACATTATCGGGCATTTATATGGGAACTATTAGCAGGCACACATGGAAATTCACAGTACAGTGAACAAGAAAACTCTCTGCCCTCTTGTCCAGATGCAACACTGATTACTGACCTAAAAATGATAGCTGGAAACAACTACTTTGGGGTTTTTTTTTTATAGCTACAGCATTGAAAGTGAAGTCAGTGACAGAAGAAAGCCTGATTTTGGCTGTTCCTTTTATTACTACTCCTGACTATAAACATGATTCCAACATTTTATTTTTATCCCAACTCAACAGAAATCATAAGGATACAGCAGAAATAATAGATGTCCTTCCAAGAAGGATGATCCATAAATGCCAGGCAGTCATATAAAGCACCAGCCACCTCTAGAAACAGAATCATTTTGAGTGTCTGGTATACAGAAAACTTCAAAGCTTCTAGTACTTCTCATTAACGCTCATTTTAACTTCAGCTATGGCAGAAGAATAAAATTACTAGTAATGCCTACTGTACAAATGTTGGCTAGTTAAAACCTCAAGACTTAAACCACCACGAGTTCTTCTTCTTGCACAATTACTGCATGCCACAGGACCCCAAAACTCACAAGCTTAAGCACAGCATATAACCTTACACACAACAATGCTATGTTTATTTTCAGGACAGCTTCCTCCCATTTCAGGATGAACTTGGCATAGTAGAAGTGCAGAAAAGAAGGATGACTCCTACACTGGCAGGACCCTCCTTTGCCTTCAAAGCTGACGTGTTTGTTTATCCCACACACCCAAAACCAGCCGCCTGTGGTCTCTACTATCCCGGATGGCTTGCATTACGATTCTCTTCATTCCTTGAGCAGCAGAGAGCTCCGAAGCAGCATGTGCGCACCCAGACAGGCTGGGACCACTTCAGACCTGCTCTGCCACCATGCCTGTATCCATCACAGCACGTGACTGATGCTATTTGCCTCACTTGACGTCATCATAAAATATGGAACAATACCCTCAATAAATCACAAGTGCTGAAGCTGCAAGCACATAGTCTCATGTGATGCATTAAAGCCTAAACCAAAATATAAATAGGAACTGTTTTCATGTCAGACAGTGTTGAGATTCCAGCATATTTAGATTTAGGAGTCCTCCTATCAAGTCAAGCATTTCCTCTATGTCATCAAATTTCAGATCCCTTTTTTCTGTATCCTGAATCACAAACAACCTCAGTCTACATTCCACTAGGCTATTCAAATCTAATTGGGGCAGATGGACAGTGGCACAAACTTACACATAAACCGATTATGACTACTGCATAAAGCCCTTGGCTCAGTCTCTTCATCACTGTAATAATGCATCAGTGCCTATCAATATCGAACCTTAATAACGTCAAGCTGTTCATACAACAGCAACTACATTAACCTGGGTTTGCAAAATTTCTGATCCCATGAATTCACAGAGACCAAAGATCATGCTCTAGAGAACCAACTTCAGACCAAAGCCAGCAGCCTAGCTTTCAGCGTTCAAGAGTTAAAGACATCTCCCTCCAAGACAGGCAAAACATCTGACTTTTCATCTCGTCCTCATTCAAGAATGGCAACTTGACATTTGGTTTTTGTCAGACACCTCCACGCATTTCCCCTCTGCTTCCAACCTAACACAATGCAACAGCGACTCCAGCAAATATCTGAAAACCATGAATACAAGTAATGCTTTGGTGAGAATATTACTGCATCCATTAAGGTCTATTACACTTCTGAAAACATTCCTTTCTTTCTGTAAAAGAAAAGCCTGCCACTCGGATGCAAGTTGCCATATCCAGCTGTTCCTCTTCATACTCTTACAGCTCCAATCCTTTCTCATTTCTAAGGCCTTGACACACAGCAGAGCCCAGCTTAGTGGCATCTCTGTCAGCCCGATTTATTTTTAATTACAGGTAAGATGGAACATTTCTTCCAGCATTAACAATGGCCAAGGAAGACATGCTGGAAGTCAGTTCTACAGCAGCTAGACACGTGTGCATGCTGTACACATTAACAGTTTCTGTAAGAACATTCATCTTCAACATATGCATAGTCGATGCAGTACATTCTTCAATTATACTTAGTCATTTATTCCATCTGCAAGACCAGATTTGCAATTGGCACTCGTTTAACTTCACTGGTTTAAGTATCTACCATTGGTACACCCGATACATAATTAGCAGAGAAATATTCTCCACCGAGATCCCACATAATGCACATTTATACCTTATTCCCAGCACACTAAAAAGTGAAGCTCTCTAAGTGATTAAGAAAAAATTAGCATATTTACCAGTGAAATGTCAAACTGAGACTATCACCTACATGACAATAACTGACCATGGTTTACTCTTCTTGCATTGTGTATCTTGATCATTTTTGCACTTCCAAGCATCATGTTGGGAAATATCTGAAGCAGTTGCTGAAGGAAGACATTGCAGTTCTGTCCAAACCTCTCCTTCCAAGACCTTTGATCGCAAAATTTTTATGCAATGCTACGAAACACTTCCATAAAGGGGCATGAGCAAGCTTCTCATTAAAAGTTTTTGAAATTACAGAAACTATGATAGCTATAATCCTTCTTAATTTTATGTATTAAGCAAATCTGAAAAAAATTGAATAACAGCTGGAAACTCTTAACAGATTGTTAGTTTAACACAAGAAGAGATAATGAACATTTTAATTAGTTTGCTAAAAATTCTGCAAAAATACATAATGCATTATCATCAACTTTTCTGCAAGGTACCTGAGTATCTGACCATAAATTAGTTTAATTATAAATGGGTGATTTTAATAAAAGATGATTAAGAACTACCTCAACTCAAACATAACATCTGAGCTGTGCTACTAAAACTAACCATGTTGTTCTTAGGAAGAAGTAAAAGACAAAAGCTGAAAAATAATTCGGGTGTTCAGTGAAGAAAATATAACAGCATAGTACTGGATAGTAAAGTAATTTACCAGCATCACAACTTTCAGCAGAAGAGCACAAAACTACATATATACTCTTAGAAACCTTTACAGACATAAAAAAAAAGTCAGGGTGAGTTTTATTTATTTTTCCAATTGGGTAACATTTTCATTTTCTAGAAATGCTTGTTTGTTGGGTTACACATTGAGAGCTGGAGCGTTCAACCCTACACACACAGTGTCACTCTTATGATTTTGCCTGATGCCATGGAGCTGACATTACATTTGCTTTTGCGGACACAAACTATCAGAGCAAAAAAGTCAAATCTCAGTATTATCTGAGCTGCTACACTCCACCTTTGATTTTATTACTCCAGAGGTAAACTTTAGGAGAGTATTAGCAGGATGAATTTAATGTACTACTTATTAAAGGGTGGGGGCAAGGTAAGATATCCCCAAGCTTACATTTTCCACTCAAGTGAGCAAATACAAGCTCAGAGATACTAATAAGCCCTGTCCATCTGACTCTCTCCTCAGATAGACACTCTACAGCTGGATATAATTAGCATTAGTTATCTTTAGTATGCATACATGTCAACACACAAGCAGAAACACTGTTTGCAAGCCCAGTAGCCTGCAGTGCTATTTCAGACTGTTTGGATTTCACTTACAATATGCTTTGTATTTCCACGCCATTACCTGTTTTAGCAAGTGTCTTCTTATTTTCACATCTTCACCAAATAGGTAACAACAGAGGAAATGACTTGGCAAGAAAAAAAAAAAAAAAAAAAAAGAAGAAAACTTGAGCTAGCCTCTATATACTTCAAGTGAGCAATAATTTCTCTGAATTTCATTAGAGATTTGAAATAGTCAGCACTTAGAGAAAAAAACAAACAGCCAAAACCACACATGTACAGGTTAGGCATCCAGCTTTGCCAACTCTAGCCTACATCCAAACCACATCAAAATGTTCTTAAAACATCCACTTCACAGCCAGAAGAGAAAGCAGCAGCTACCCCAAAGGAGGAGGGAACCCATTTCTTGCCTTGCACTGCTCCTTTAAACGCCGAACACAGCAACAAACCCCTCGAGGTTAGGAAGGGACACTCGGGGAGCCTGGGTCCCAGCCACATGCCCACTCAGCACACCTCCTCACTGCCAATCCATTCACAACAGCGGATGTGACCATGCCCTCAGAGGAATGTGCTTGGAGATGGCACGAAGGAGTCACTAAGTGGTTTGTAAGAAATATGGATTGCTTTAATCAGTCTTTCCCAAATGGCCGCATACCACTTTTTACCCCTATAAAAAGGGGAGAGGTGCAAAAAACGGTTATCTTCAAGCTGAACTTTTCTCTTTGCAAACACTATTTAAGACCACATCCCCCATCTCCTTCACGTGGAGCCTTAACAGAAGGACAGCGGTGTGTAACTGCAGCTTCTGGCCATAGACGTGGTGGTCCCACTGCCTTTATTAGACAGGTGACACTGGGAGACAGGAGAGGCAGCAACTCCTTGCATTATACCCACCAGTCACAAAGAAATTTCCCAAGTAGTTTGATGCTCACATTTTTCTTTTTAATGCGCAGTTACATTTCTGACAACGGTTCAGTAACTACGCTACCTTAGACAAACTGAGTGTCCCTACAGGAAGACATTGTCCCTCCCACCACCTCTGCAGCTATGACTACATTAGACACAGAGACAACCTGCAAAGCAGAATGGCTGTGTTTCCACCCATGCTTGGTGCGTTTCATTTCCAATCACTTAGTCTAGTTATGTGGCATGGGCATCCGTGAGGGGCCAGCACATTTCAGGCATGGTCCTGGAGAACACCTTCTGGTTGGGTTCCACCATGGAAGAAGGCAGCCCACATGCCTGAAGGCCACCCCACAGCACAGTGCCAAGCCCAGTGAGTCAGCCCATCAGCACCTTCTCCTCATGCACCCTTGTGATTTGAACACAAATACTAATATGGGCACAGCATAAAGCCACCAACTTTAATCAAAAGGAAACACCAACATCATCAGACTTAGAGTTTCTTGAAACCAAAGCGCTGCAGCAACCCACCCTGTACCACAACACAAACCTACTGCATCCTCTACACTCACTGTGACAACATTTTCCTCTTCAAGACTTAACAGGCCTTTTCAAATGGGGTTTATCAACTGATAGCAGCACCTGCCCCATAGCCAGACAAGGCTCAGCACGATTGCTTTCACCTCCCAAAAGGCTCTAAAAAAAGGTGTAGGAAATGCACATCCTAGTCCAAATGAGCTAGGCTTATGGAGGCTGGTCTTTACTCTTAGCTTACTTCTGCGAAGTTATTAGAAATAGTCCACAGACCTATCAGACCTGCTGGCAAACTGACAACCACTGCGTTGTAGTATAAATTCGTTCAGAACTGGTATCTGTTGGGGAAAAAAGTGTCTCCCTCAAAGCCATAATAACTGTTCACTACTATCAGGAGTGTCTTGCTTCCCAAAAGTATGGCCAAAGCTGACAAAAAGATGCGGCTAGCAGGGGAACTGTAGTGTCTTGCCAGAGCCTACTCTTTGGTCTGGCATCACTTACCCAGGAGAATGGAATCAGACATTCATCAGACACCCCCATTTCAGAAGAAAAACATCTTAAGAGCTAAGCTTCATTGAGAGAAAATTGTTTCCTTCTGACATCTCAGAAAAATTATCTGTGTGGAAACTGTATGTACTCACACGTGGAGAAGGGAAAACAACAATCCAAGTCAGGTACACCCACACACTATGGCAAACCAAAAATTAAAGCAGGATGGCAGAAACGCCATCCCTGCAGATGGCTGAAGAGAGGTGCTTCTGGAAGACAGTTGTGGCACAAAGCAGAAACGTGTGGCTAGTACTGCAGCTTCGAGGATGAGGACCAACAAAGGGCAGCAGAGACCAAGAAGCAGAGGTGGCAGGCGTAGCAGTCATGGTGTGTAGCACACGCCAAGCAGATGGAACACAAGTTAAGAAGACTTTCCACCATAAAGCCAACGCAGGAACGTACTGAGCATCACCTTTCCCAGCGACAGTTATTGAAAATAAAGCATGTAATTTTAATGCATTTTTCCCATCTCCTCCCATCATTAAGAACTGGGAAGGAAGAGAAATCCACCCTGACACATGGGTGTGTCAACTAACCCAGCATTACTGAAATATCTGTTGTATGTGTACCTTCAAGTACAGCTGGGCTACATACAGCTGTTTCAGCAGCCACAAACAGTGTGGCAACCAGTTTCGGCAACAAAACCCATTCTCTAATTCAGCATTAGTCCTGCAGATAACTCCAGCTATCCCACATGTCAGTGGGGGAAAGGTGTCGAGGATTTACATACACGGATCTAACAACCCAGCTGGGAAAAAAAAAAACAAAAAACAAAAAACAAAACCAACCAAAAATACCCAGTAACAACCACCACTACATAAAAGCATATATTTTTATTAAAAAGAAATATACCTGTGTGCATAACAAATGCAATATCTATACCCACATCCATAAAATTAAACGAGCCTACTTCCTCACACGAGTTGCAACATCCCTTGCATTAGCATGGAAACCAACCACAAAGTTAAAAATTTACTGAAGATTGAGAGGACAGTATAGCCTCATCGAGATGAAGCACTCCTATTGCAAATGACAAGCTCTCTATTAATACTGCATTTTTAGCTACGTCTAAACAAAATTCTGTTTTTCCAGCACTCCTGTGGTATGCTGTGAGCCATTTCTCAAAAAATCCCAGCTACCTGTTGCAAGTGCCAACAATCCAGCAATTATGATAAGCATTTCTGAAATCCTAATCAAAACAGTGCAAGCTGTAGAGCTGCATTATTTACTCTGCTCTGCAAACAGAAATTCATAACCAGAGCGGTGCTTTCGTAAAGAAAGCCATTATATCCTTTCTATTTCTTGGTAGTTGGTTTGTTTGGGTTTTTTTAAAAGGTATATTAAAATTCATGCAATTAACTTGTCAGCTGTTGGTTTACAAGGCACTTGCCCATTACTGCTACTTACAGGGGAATCTCGCTTGCATGGAAGTTTCAGTTTAACTCCATAAGTGTTCAACTCCTATTTCACTTCTAAGCTCTATGTATCTTCTGTTCTTGAAACTCGGCTTTACTGACTACAGAGATAAACCCTCTCTAAAAGATGTAAGGTGTAGCCAGAATACAGAGCTTACAATTAGTGACAACCTACCCCCTCCCCACCTCCAATTTAAACAAAGTCTCCAAAATAACATTTCCAGAAACAATAAATGTTATTTTCAATGAAGTTCTTCAGAAAGCTGGGCCCTCCCCAGTTTCCTAAAGGCAAAGGTAAAAGTCATACATAGCAAAGCATCTCTTATGAAATTAACATGCCACATCCCAACAGGGCGGGCAGGCTACCCACAGCCTGCCTGCTGTTCTTGCCCCAGATGCGTTTTCTCCTTTCAAAGCACAAGCAGAATGACAAGGGGGACAAGGCACACAATTCAAAACCTTTGATGTTCTCAACGTTGTACCAATTTAGATGCGTAAGTGATTTGACTACATAGGACTGAAAATGCAGAGACACTTCTCAAAGGAATTACATGCTTTTTTAGGACATAATTGAAGTCACGGGAACAGTTGGCTAAAAATACTCCCTCTTTCTTTCCTGAACGGTTTGACTCAAAAAACAAAAAAAACCACAAAACACAAAAAACCAATCCCCTCCCCCCAAACAAAACAAAACAAAACCAACCAAACAAACAAAAACCCCAAAACCTCACAAAACCCAAACCTCCCAAAACCACACATCAGTTCTGGACTTCTGTACCAGCTGGTATAGTAAGAAGACTTTGTATCCTACGACATATACCGTTAATTCAAACAAAGCAGTAGAAGGTTGAATCTTCAAGGTTTGTGTTACCAAAATCTATAGGCGTTTTAATTAGCAAGTGCTAAACCACCTAAAGATTGATTAGTATTGTAAGGCTTTCTCCCTACTCTTCCACTTGATTATTGCAAGAGATACACTAGTTTTCCAAAAACACTAAGTTGTTTATTGCCTCTTCCCATCAAATCAGGAAAACCATTTAGTCTGTTTTTTACAACATACACCACAGAGCAGCATATAAGGTCTTCCCATTTTTCTTCCCTTACAGATCACCTTCAAGCAGACCAGAAATTTGGCTGCTGACGTGATTAAAAGCAGTCTTTGAATCAGGAAGCCAGCAATGCCATATGTTTCTCAAAGTAAGATAGCTAGAGTGAGAAGGGGGTGTGTGTGTGTGTTTCTTTGGGGTGTTTTTTGCTGGGTTTTGTTGATTTTTGTTTTTTTCTCCTAGATGAATCTTATACTGCATTGTTTCTCCTGAAACAAGAATTAAAACTGTTAGAGAGCAAGACAAAAGCAGTTGAATACCGAAAAACACCAGACAGAGGCAGCACTGACCTGAAGACAAATCTAACAGTAAGACTGACTGCACAGTAAATAAGAACAGGAATTTTCATTTGTGTGGAAGACACCCAGAAGTCCCTCAAGCCCTACAGGGACAGCTCCTGACAACATCCATCGGACAACATGCTTGGCCAGGGGAGGGAGAACCCAAGAGGTCTCCCCACCCATGCTTTTGCAAAGGGCAAAGGCAAGAATTCAAAGCAAATCTTAAACTTCGGACAAGCACATTACGAACTAAACAAATGATACTCTGATGGAATGGTGAGATAAGCAGAGACTGACAATTACTTCAGGTTTCTTTCGTCTCCCTGGACAAGCTCATACCTTGGCCAGAAGCCTAATTCCAGAGAGACCTGCTGGCAGCAGAGGCAAGAGTACCATACTGCAATTTAGCTTGCAGATTTCATAGAATCATAGAATCATTTATGTTGGAAAAGACCTTCAAGATCATCAAGTCCAACCATCATCCATGCCCACTAAACCATGTTATGTGGTACACCATCTGCACACTTTCTGAATACCTTCAGGGATGGTGACACAACCACTTCCCTGGGCAGCCTATTCCAATGTCTGACAACCCTTTCAGTAAAGAAATTCTTCCTAATATCTAACCTAAATCTCCC
>JAVJGG010000059.1:537901-548290 GCA_035590195.1 Aviceda cuculoides
AGCCTATTCCAATGTCTGACAACCCTCTCAGTAAAGAAATTTTTCCTAATATCTAACCTAAATCTCCCTTGCTGCAACTTGAGGCCATTTCCATTTCTGATGTGCCCACTTCCTCAAATTTTAAATATTTTCCTTACCCAAATTATTGTCTGTAATTAAAAAGCATTCAGTAATGGACATAAACAAAGTCTGTGCTCCAGCTTAAATGCAGCATTCCCCAAAGGCTCACATGGCCTTTTACACCAGCCTCAGCTGTTACAGAAACACTGGGGAGCTATGGCTCCTAAGATACATTATTTAGTGATCATCCTCCCAAGATTTTTTTCTTTTGCAGGCTCAGTCATTTAAAAAAATGAGAAGACTTGAAAATGCCTTAACTTACTGTTAAGGCCATTTACAAGTCGAGCCAATTCCTTAAAAACTGGGGTTTTTTTTTTCTTTCTTTAAAACTTCTGTTTTGGAGAGCCACAGAGCTGGGCTGAATGCATGGAGCAAGGACAACCAACCATAAGCAGACACAAGACAAACTTGCCCAGCACTACCCAGCAGCATGGGAAATAATCCCAACCAGCCCAGCCTGCTGGTGTCAGCTCCAGGGTCTTTTGTTTCAGCAGCACTGATTAAAAACAAAACCTTTTAAAGGGTTCAGAAAACTTATCACTCACTTTTTAATCACAATTTAACACCAAGAACAAACACTCCCCAATTGTTTCCTTGAATAGTTCTGCAAATATTAATGCACTTTTATCTGTGAAATCCCAAACAATACTACTAAGTAGTCTGTCACAGAAAATGCTAATTCACAAGAGGTTTAAAATAAAAAAAATAAATCGAGTTTAAGGCTTAATTATGTTTTGATAACACCAAAATTCACATCCTAAAATCAACAAACAAATAACTTATGCTATATTTCCAAACAGTTATTATTGTTTACAAAACCTCGTATGACCAGACACCACTGTATTCCCCTCAGGGCATGTGTTTAAAGCCACTGGAAGTTCCCCATGGGTGCAGAATTTAAATCCCACGATTTGAACAGAGAACATCTCATCCGACCTCCTGCACATCACAGACTATTGTATTTCTCCTGTTTACCATGATGGAAGCCCAACATCTTTATGTACCTCTTTGGAAAATTAGATGCACAGTCTTCACATCTGGAGGCAAAAAATTATTTCCCTTCTCAGCTTGCCCCAAGCCCACACTGTCAAAAACATGTACCTGGTTTCCTATCTGACTGCCTTCCAGACAGCAGTACCTGGCATGCCTTTCCTTGCCTGGTATTTCCTCTTTGTGGGGGCAACTAAGGCACTGTTCAGTCTTCCTTCTGATAAATTACAGGTTTATCATCTGGTTTTACCTTTAGAGCTGGAATTAAGAAAAGCTTCTTTTTTTTCCCCCTCCAAATTACCTCTATCCATCAGAGCCACTAGTTCTTGTCCTGGTCCTCTCTTCCCTGAGCCCTTCTCAGAGAGGATGGGCTCAGCTCCCCAAAACCACATCTAGCACACAACAACGTACCCTCAAATCCATGCCAAGTTTACCTAAACTCGCTGCGCAGCAAAGCCCCACTGCTCAGTCACAGGGTGGCAAGAAGGCAGCAGGTCTGGGCAGAGGAACTTTGCCCAACACTGATCCTTCCCATGGCCCATTTTCCATACAGGCTCCAGGCCCCAACATCCCTCTTTAAAACGAGGAGGCCACTTAATTGCTAGCCTCAGTGTCAAACACCAGTTTTACAGCAACAAGAGAAAACTCAGACTCCTACCTGCTACTGTCAAGTCTCACAAGTCAACAGCACCGTATAAGCCACATTTCGTCTTTCCGTTTATAGGAGTATATAACAGCCTTTTGTTACTCAGAAGCTTTCTTTTAAGTGACAGATTAATTAAAGCTTTCTTCCTCTTACCAGTTAAGAGATACTATTTCCTTAAAACGCTTTATCAACATTTATGCATGCATTTGCATTCAAGCATGCAAAGCCCAACTCAAATGGAAGGGGACAGTTCAGTCGAGCTAAGCAACCTATGTCAGCCTTACTTCTCAGAGCTTGGGTCTCGACCTTCAATATTTCTGCCCATTGCCCACAGAAGTTTTGTTAGATTTAAACAGGAGGCTAGTAGTTAAGAACTTGTATTGTAGCCATAAATAAATCTAAAACTGTTTGACAAATCCTAAGTCTTGTTTAAATACGTTTTCAGAAATAGTTTAGACTGTGATTTCAAAGCAAAATGCTTTGATTTAATCTTACTCTGCTGTTTAGCAGAGATTACATTTTCTCTCCATGCTCAGCTGTTCAAGGGATTTTCTTGCAAACACCTTCAGAAAGGCATTACCTCTTCTGCCCAAAGGAAAGCCCCACCATAATCAGAGCAGGGACTTAGCGAAGCCTGTCAGCCATGGCAAGCCAGCAGCTCAGTTCAGGGTGCCAAGGCGAACCGATACCATAACTCTCCCTCCCCAACCACACAGCAGAACTGCCCATCGCAGGCACCTACCCCTCTCCCACTGACCCACCTCATCTTGGCCATTCACCAAAATAAAACAGTTTGTGACCCAACCAGACAAATGCTGATTTTTATCAGGGATGTCCCTCAGTCCGAACTCAAACCGGCCGGACAGGCTAGCAGTGAAAGGTGAAACACTTTGCCTCAACAGCTCAGAGATGCAATCACGATTATGCAGAACACTCTGCACGTGGAAAAGGACAAACTGGCTTCTCAGGCACTAAGGCTGCAGAAAAAGAAAAAAATTCCCCACAATTTATATTACTACTATGAGAAACAAAAGAAGACAATACCAAGGTAGAAATGAATCTAAACAAAAGTGAAAGAGACTGCCAGTGTCCAGGACCCCTTGGGGACCTTCAGAAGTCTTCAGAATTCCCTTCAACACTCACACGTATTCTGGGTTCCTTATTTGGTCTTTGATTTTTTAGGCTTTCCAACCCTCCTTAGTCTCCCGCATAAAAATTAAACAATCAATTCTAAGTTTAGGGGTTTTGTTTGTTTGTTTTGCCTTCTTTTTTTAAAATGATGTAAAGCTGACATTCTCATGATAAGTCATGCTCTTCTGGACACTGGGATTACAGACAAGTTCTCATCTGCAGATTGCTTGCAATGAAGTTCTAGGAGCTAAGAAACACTGAAAGAAGGACAAGTTCAAGTTCCAAAATTCTCAGTTTAACGATTTTGTTGTTAAGCAACTTCAGATCAATATTATCCTTCTAAGACTTAATAGAAACAAAGACAGAACTGGCAAAAGGAAATTAGGATGCTGAAAGACATATCATTAAAAGTAATTTTATTCCACTTCATAGTTAAGAGAACTGGGCAGAGGACAGACATAGCAGAGTGGCAGAAGAATATCAAACAAGCTTCAAAACAACACAACAGCTTAACGCACACTACAGGTTTAGATGCTTATTAATGCAATGCATGCACAAACCCCCATTATTTCCATATTCTAAGTACTCGAAAATTAAACTACAATCAATCAACATTTAGTACATTTAAATTTACAATACCTATATAGAAAAAGAGGAAAGTGCACAAAATAATGAATGCCTTTTAAAGACACTGCCTTTTTGTTGCATTAACAGTTTTCTTCTTTTCCTCAGTTTACCTTCCCCTAGATAATATTGTATATTTTCCACTGTTTACATAAACAAATATACAGGCATTATACGAGATATATATTTTAAAAAGCTTTTTTTCCAAACAAACAAAAAAACCCCTAGAAGCCATGACTTAGTTTATGAGAAGCTTTGAAAATTAACAACAGAATCAAACCTTTAACAATAATACATTGGAGGAAGAATCTATCTCCCCATGTTTCCAGGTAACTCATAGGGAACAAACATAGTTTTTCAAGTTACCTTTCAAATTATAAGAAAGCAGAATGCAATAAAACTACCATATCAGCTCAGTACTCCATATTGCAGATCCAAAACTGCAGCTACAAATAAATTTACATAACTAAGTAGAGAAAGAAGAACAAGTTAACTGTTTGTTGCAAAACTGTATCATGGCATCTGACAAAGCAGGTGGGGAAAAAAAAAAACAAAATATCAGCCCTTTGCAGAGACCATAATTTAGAGAAAAATCAATTTTACAGGGTCAGAGCTTCAGAATGAGCAATGTTTACTTTAAAAATGTGCTGATAAGGTAAGAGAAGGTTTGCTGCAGGTACAAAGACGATGTGATAGCATGACAAGGAGATTGGAAATATCTCCAAAATCCTGCCCCATCTCTATTTTCTCCTATGTGTGTCCATTGAATACTACTAAATTTTGGAGGTGGATGAGGAAGCAATTTTCACCTTCACCAGAAGAAAAAAAAATTAATGGTATATTTCAAATCTATTAGCACAAATTAACTGTATTACCAAAATTTGAGCTGTGTATATATGTAAACTCCTGTTTCACACTTTCAAAAACCTCAAGGTGCAATATAAACACAGTTCCCAAACAATATAGGGTTTTGCCCACCCTCCCCCCATCTTGAATTCCTATTAGACATGCACTTTGTTTTACTAATTACAATTCCAAACAGAAATTATGTAAATCATACAAACTGCCATACTGGATCACCTTGGTAGCCTGCTCTGAAAAGGAGCAATTTTTAATGACTTTACTTAACAGGTACAACCAGTTTTGCCCCATTCCTGTCACATGTTATCTGCTGTGGATGAATAGATAAGCTCTGCTCTAGGGGAAGACAGACCAGAAAAGGATGAACAGAGAATTCCTATCTGGATTAGCTCAAAATGGGTCAGTGGGAACTGAATGGAGTTATCCATCCCTGAACACAGCTCCTTGGGGATTTTTGCCTTTTGCAGGGACTTGACATTAACTTTTAACAATCAGGAACCAAAGAGGGGTCAGGTGTGAAGAGACTGTTCATGCCCTGCTGCAAGTCGCCAGAGGGAGGCAAAGGGACTAACACCTTAATTAAATGCTATTACACAACCTTCAGCAAATGTGGTTTCAGAGGTTGGCACTCTTCCCCAAAGAAGGTGCCTGCTTTTTTAGCTGGGCCAGTTCAACTGCTTGTAGCCATTTTCTGACTCAGGTCTCTGAAGCATCTGCCAGAAGCTGACACCTACCAAAGGCGGCACAGGTCATGTCTTTCGACACGGCACAGGATCACAAAACCAGCCTAGAGAGGGGTCAAAGAGCACTGAAAAGGCTGAGCTTACAGAGGGCACTGGTGGAAGCGGGAAGAGCAGCTTTCAGCAGCCAGCTCCTGAGCTAGGTCGGTTGCCAGCCGAACAGCAGTGTTCAACTACTGCCTGAAAGGAGCAGTGAGATTACAAAACCACAAAGCACACTGGGTCACGCGCGCCTCTATTTAAAGCTCAGCTGTCCCACAATCAGTGGAGTGCCATCAGTTGACCAGAAGGTTTGCTTCTTTTGGAAAGTCTTGCGAATCACTGCAATCTACACTTACCCTTTAATATTAAAGTCATCAAGAGAAGGTAAGTTCTCCTGAACTTGCTGGGAGGACCATCAAAAAAACACAGGCAAGACAAAAGTCCAGCTTCTCAGCTGAAGAAGTCACAGTGCTTACAAAGTTGTTGCACTGAGAGCTACAGTGAAGAAACCAGCAATACCCGTATCTATCACCCTCTCCTGTTTCTATTAATCAATGCAGGGCAAGAAACCTGCAACACACGACTGTGGAATAGCGGAGTCCCTACCGTCAGTAGCTGGTTTAAGATTTTCCACCCTTCTAAAAAGCATCACTTATTTTAATATCTTTACCTTCATACACCAAGATGTGCTTGTCATCTGGAAAGCATGTTTTGTGAGCCACTGCAGGATACTGGCATTAATTACACACCAGGGAGTGTATTGCCCCTTACTCGTATTTCCATCATGCGAAATTTTGTTTTGTAATTACGTGAATCATTGTCAAGTATTTGTTCTGCTACAATGTGCAGTATCAAAACAATCCTATATGCTCCATATAGCAAGAAGCTTGAGCTGTGATGTTCTTTTTTCAATAAACACTCATATACATACACACACAAACTAACTGGCTGTCTTCAAATTGATCCCCTTGAACAGAGGTCATTATCCCCATTTTATTTTGTTTCTCTCTTGTTATACACTTAATTCTCACAAGGAAAGGCAGGTATTTTTGGTAACTGGAGACATCAGAGCTTTTGGAATCTACGGCAGAGCACAAGATTTAATAATCAGGTAGCTCTCTAAAGGTTTTTTAATCAAAATGAATAAAAAAGAAGACAAACACCAGGTTTCAGAACTGTCCCATTATAATCGAGGGCAGAAAAGCAACTTATTTAGGGCTGAAGACTCAAAACCACACAGCAGCCATTACCAACTGATACTCTCAGCTGGTTTGGTATCACCAAAAGGGACAGAAAATGTGTTTTCAAAACCTCATCTGTAGGTATTTCTGGAGGTGAGTCAGGGAAGGAGGACAGAACAAGGGCTCATCAGACCAACTGCATTCAGTGTTAAACGCGGGGGGGGGGGGGGGGTGGGGGGGGCCCGGTGCAGAGCAAAAGTCTGACTGCTCCGAAGAGCAGTCCTTTGTCCCCAAATTATTCCAGGCTCAAGCTCGTTACCAACATTGCTCTTGGCAACCCTCGGCCTGGCAGCAACTGTTGTGAACTCTCATCGCAGGAGCATACTCTAACAGTTAACCAAGCTTACAGAAAGTCGTTTAGTATTTTTTCAATTTGCTTTACTTTTAATCTTCTTACACCACAGGATTTTTTTCAAAATCCCCAGAATTTAAATCCAATATCACACAGCTCTAGACTTGTGTTAAAACCACACCAGACAGCTCACCTAACAACTTCAATGAACCTATTACCATACATAAACCCCATTATATTTTTATCAGTAGCAGTCTAGAACCTTGTCTCTTCATTGCCTGGATATAAGGAGGTATGTAACCGACTATTGGTTTAATACAGCCTATACACTAATATAATGTATATACACATATGTTGATTTTAATGTCATATATTAGATATGCAAATATATTGGGGATTTCAATATATATTTGCATAAATTATATTGACACATTAGGTGACTTTTAATGCACTATATGTCTGCATACATGTGCATACGTATACATGGACATTTGACAGTTTGGTTTTTTTATTAAACACAAATACAATTTTTTCAACTCCTGGTTATTACGTACATTTTTTGGAAGATGTGACAGATGTCAAAATTACTCTTATTCAGAGTATTCAGGATTAAGGATGTAAATTATAAATTAAGCCTAGAGACACTGCCTTAAAAGTAAACAAAGAACAGCTTGGAGACACGTTTCAAAGCAGAGGTGAACCAACGAAACCGTGGATGGAGCAGGTTGCCCAGCAAGGTTGTACAGGCTCTCCCCTCGGAGCTCCATTTTCAAGACCCAACTGTGGAAAGCCCTGAGCAGCCTGGTCTGATCCCAGAGCTGGCCCTGCTTTGGGCAGGGAGTCAGAACGGAGACCTCCTGAGGGATCCTGTGATCCTATCTACTAATTTCTTGACCAAGTCTCCACACCCAACAGCTTGTGTTAACTATTTTACTGAGTCACTAAAAAAAATGATTCTGCTCTTAAAACCAGCAGCCAATTCATCAAGCAGTTACATGAAGTTACTATGCTCTTAAGCTATTTTGCTAAGCTTTGTATTTGAAAAGGACTGCCAATTAAAAGAAACTGTCATACCTTTTCTTCATACAACTTATAAACCAAACTATTTATTATCCTTCACAGTTTATTAAACACATGCAAATAGAAAGTCATGAAAAGCTATCAAAGACGATCTATACTTCTTGTAGGTTTGCCATACAATTCAACACTGATCAAGTAAAACTGATTAAGAAAGATAACCTGCATTTATCACACAAACAGCTAATGAAACAAAAAATTAAAAATACCAAAATCTTGTCAGCTTCCTCATGTTTTTATACGTTTTGTGAAAAAGCACAGCAGCTGATCACTTTTTGCCCCCAGAAAAGGCATTTGAAGAGAACACAAGTCTCAAAATTGTCTGTTGCTCATTAAACAAACAAAAGGCAAATGAGGGAGCAAAGGAGAAGCCCCTTTTCTACTCTTCTAATTTGTCCACCTGACTGCCAAGCATTCTGACGGCACACCAGAACCCACAGCGCCTGCCCTGAGCCCCTTACCCATGCGTCCGCCCACCGCAACGCATACAGCATTTTAAATAGGAAGTGCAAAAAGGACCCTTCAACAAACGCAAAGTCTTTGCCAAGGGAGTTTGGGAACAGAACCGACGAGAAGAGGAACCGAAAGCCTGTAATGGCAGCGAAGGAAAGGCTTCCTTCCCCTTCCCACATTCCAAAGTCATTTCTAAAGGTCTGCTTGAAAACTAAACAATGAAGAAACAAATATTTGGGCTCTTACACTGGGGGGAAAAAAAAAAAGCCATGAACAAAAATAAGAACCTATAAAGCACTACATTACCCAGTTTAAAAAAAACAAGCTGTCCAGCAACACACTTTTTTTGTCAACTAACCTTCTGAGGGCCAGCTTGTATGTCTTAACTTGATTTCATTCAGCTGGTAAGAGTCTCATTTATAAACATGGCACTAGAGCAGTGAGCAGAACAGGCATGGCAGAAATCCTGAAAACCTCAGTGTACTAATTAGAAGAAATCTTAATTTATAAACTGAGATCATTCACACAAATTCACAAGGATATTCACTGTTGCCTTTATCTACTGAAATCAGACAATTAATAGAGAGTAAATGGAAAAATAGCTGCTGAAGAATACGACAGTTTCACAAGTTATGAGAGAGCTCTTGGCCAATGGATTTCTTAACCCCAGTAAGCATGATTCACATGAGTGGCAGAAGCAACATGCTAAGCAACCACAACATCACTAGAGCATCACTAAGGAATATTTCCTTTAAAGCTGAATAAATAAATATTAATGACCTGTAATTTTAGAAAGGAATTCTTCATGTGTAATATAGAAAGAATTTGTTTTCTTCCTGCTTTCCCTCTTCCTTATACCATTCTCCATGCAAGCAAAGTACAGGTTCTTTGCTGCCTTCCAGAAAGCGTTTGTTAAAATGGCAGGAAAAATGTTTCATTTCAGAAAAGAGATCTACAGAGAATCTAATTCAAACATCAAAATTTCACACTCTAGCATATGAAGACAGTTCAAGTGCGGTAAATGCATGCATGCAATTTCTATTATGAAATATTTTAGCATTATAAAAACAGTCACTTGTTCAAAACATCAACTGTAGAGTATCAAGACTGACAAACACCAGACGACCAGATGTTAAAACCTACCCCGATATCAAACATTTTTAAAAAAAAAAATAAATGCAAAGCCTCAAATGTTGATGTGGAATGACAGAAGACTGAAAGCTTCTGCAGAAACACCAGTGCCCATTTAGTCAAATGTTTCGAGGCAAAGGATGTCTCTGAAAATTCTAGATATCACTAAGGCAGACACCATTGCAGAGGGCTCTGAATACAGACTCTGCCTCAAACGGTTTTGGTGCAAAATCCAAGCCCCCTTTCTTGCAAGCACCTTTACACTGGCGATACCTACACACCTCTCTGTAAGGCCAGGGCTACAGGGACCCAACAGAAATGCCCATCCCTCTGTGGTCTATCCTGAAGCACAGTCTCAATTGTAAAACCTCATTTTCTTACTTCAGCTATGCACCCAAGGCAGACATTTCCTTCTGTTGCATTCAGACAACCAATGGCTGCATTGAGCTGAGTTTTGTAACTGGAAGCTTTAAACCTCTGAGCATCTTTACAAACTGCTCGGCTTGGTATTACCCTGCTCAACACCGGCAAGATCACACCTTGAACTGAGAGCCTGTGGCTGGCAGCCCTGGTGGTGGGGACGGAGAGCCGGGGTGGAGAGCTGTCTCCTCTCCTCTACCAGGTACGCGGGTCCCTCCTGGGAAGGGCACCCGAGCTGCAGGCCTGCACCCCCCTGCCCAAGGGGGAGCACAAGCCTCAGGCTCCGCTTGCAGGCTAAATGTTAGCATTCACCTCACTGCCCCCCACCCCCTGAGAAGGGAGGCTTAATATCGGAGGAGGACAGAAGCTGAGGTCTTAAGGCCGAGGCCTGGCAACGAGAGACCGAAGGAGACCAGGAGATACTCTCCCTTCTCACACCTTTTTTTTCTTTTTTTGGGTGGGGGGGGAGCACCGACACCCAGCCATGTCGGCTCCTCTTCCGAGGCCCGGGCTTGCGCAGCCCCGCCGGGGTCCTCCCGGCTCCCCCCGACGCCAGCAGCAGTCGCGGTGCGCTCACACCCCCAGCCGGAGAGGAGGCGCGGGGGACCCCTCCCGCCCCCAGCCCCACCCAGAGGGGGGCCCGGCGGAGGATGCCGCCGGGCCGGAGGAGAGCGGGGCAGG
>JAVJGG010000059.1:567020-589686 GCA_035590195.1 Aviceda cuculoides
TACTGAACTCAAAACACAGCACTGTACCAGTTACTAGGAAGACAATTAACTCTATCCCAGCTGAAACCAGGACACTTACCTTCATCCATAAATGTAACCAAAAATGTAGAAGATATCTAGAGGAAAAAATATTCCAACTGAAAGAGAAGAGCATTCGAGTATTGGGTTTTTTGCCAGTAGCCATCAAGGACAATATGGTTCTGCAATGTGATGAGATATTTGCTTTCTCTTGGCATATAATTTAGATCTTTGGTACCCAAGAAAGGTAAAAAAGAATCAGGAATGAGTAGAAGGTTGAAATCAGAAGGAAGTTGAGAAATTGAGATAGAGCATGGAATGCAGATGGGGCAAAGGTACATGAGTGAGGAAGAAGAGGTGGGAGGAAGAAATCAGTAAGAAATAAAAAAATAGAAACAGCAGGAATTAAAACTGGAAGGGCAAAGACAAGGAAAAGGTGGGGTGGAGAAACCCGAATGGTATGGAAAATGAAATGACCTCCTACTCTGTAAGGCTCTCCTTTCAGGTCAGGATAGAAGAACCCCAGCAGGAAATGGATGAAGTTGTGCCTTTTCAGATTTTACTGAGGGAGAAGTTCCCATCCTATTTTTGCAACCTTTTTAAACACTAAATTTACTTCAAAATATTTCCCTGCCCCTTATTCCCAAAGAAAATGTCAGCTGAGAGGAAAAAAAAAAGTCTCATCCCAAACTGCTGGTAGTCAGGAAGTGTAAAAGTGATAGGGATGACTCATATCACATACATCAGGCAGGATGAAAACAGAAGATAGGAACAGAAAAATAGTCAGATGAGTGTCTTGTGGTCTATTTGAAGTGCTTTAAATCTGTAGTTTATAAAACAGCAGGTGGAAATAGGTGTCTAGAAATAACTCGCCAATGGATAGAATGCCAAGGGATTTCCCCCTGCCCCCCAAATCATATATTGCTTCAAGGATAAAATACAGCTATTTTGGTACAGAGGTCCACAAAAACCACCAATAAAAAGTTCCAAACCTCAAACCATTAAAAACATAAACCAGCTGCCACCTGTCTCCTGGATATTGAAAATTTTTCTTCTCCAGGCAAATACTAAACTGCTTATTTACCATGGGGCAATATTGTTTTCTCATACAAATGCCCACAACAGTGGTATTTATACCGCTTTTGTCCTGAGAAAGAATGGCAGAGCTAGGTTTTTGGGCAGGTCCTAAAGAAACATGCATTGGCCAGTGAAAGAGTAGGCAGAGCTCTGGGGGTGATACTGAACCACAGGAAAATAGCATCTGAAGTGACAGTAAGGCTGTTCACCTTGCCTGCTCTTACCACTTCAGATTAAAGAGAAAATACCATTATTTACTGATTCTTTTCACATGTAAAAGGCAGTCCCAGGAGTAGTAACTCAGCTGACAGGAGTAATACCAATTTAGGACAGAATTTTCCAGCCTGATCCTATGCCACTTCCTTCATAGTATGGTACAGATGAAGTCAGCATGTTATTGAATCCACATTTACACTCTGTCAAGCACTATTCTGAAGTAAGTGCTTCTTACAAGAAAGGAGAGCTAGCACATTCTCTGTGCCTGACATCTGCTTGTGTTCACTCCTACTTATTCTGTGAATCCCCAAATGAAAGTAACCATAGAATAATTTACACTGGAAGGGACCTGTTGAGCACACACTCAGTCGAATTGCCCACATTATAAATAAAGCCATTAACAGTCTTGGCCGTGGTATTGAACCCTGAGGCATGCCACTAGTAATCAGCTGCCAGCTGGACTTCGTACTGCTGATCATCATCCTTCGAGCCCAGAGGTCCAGCCAAATTTCCACCCACCTTATTGTCCACTTATTCAAGCCAGATCTCACCAATTTTGCAGCAAGAATACTGCAGGAAATGGTGTCAAAGGCCTCGCTAAAGTCAAGGTATACAATACCACTGCTCTCCCTTTCATCACGCAGCCAGTGACTTCGTCATAGAGAGCAGACGGGCTGGTCAGGCATGATAACAAAATATTTCTTCTTCAAATAATCTTTGCTTCCTCTCTTCTTCTGGGGTGTAAGCTAAACAGAAAAACATGCAAACACCAGATGTAAATTTGCCCAGTAAATGTGCATGCAATGCATTATTACAGGTATACATTACTGTAACACTCAAAGTCTCAAATTCAAACCCAGGGTGCTATTACAGAGAGATGAAAGAATACTATCTTTGCTAAAAGAGAATTTACAGACAAGGACCAAACCTTAACATAAATGACTCATGATTTCCTGTTACCAGTGTAACGCTATTTCTCTTGAGAATGATTGTGCAAAGTATTGCTTGCTAATAAAAGGTAGTTGTTTAAGAATCAGCTTACAGTTTTGTTTATCTAAGAATTCACAAAGCTAATAACCTTAGAAAGAATTATCAAATGCTACATTTCCACTGTATATTACAATCAAGGGTATAGTTTTACACATTTTTGCAACATTGTTAAGCAACAGACATTTGCATTTGAGGGACTAAGGCTTATGCTTCAGCTACAGATGCTTGCCCAAGCTTTCCAAAACACAGAATCTTCAATAATCTCTTTCACACCTACAAGTAGTGTTTTAGAGAAGAACAGGTTGTTTGTCTGTATGATAGATGTGTTCTGCCTTCTGATGAACACAGATCATTACCGTTACTAATCAAAGATGATCACCAGGGTACAGGTAGTGATTTCTTTCTGCAGAAGTTTTTGTTACCTCCATTGGCTTCTAGGGAACTCAGCAGCTACATGAGTGCTGAGAATCCACTGCAAATCCATAATAGTTGGAAAATTCATTGTAAGGTAGCAATAAAAACAAAAAACATAAAATTATTTCCTCCTTTCTCTCCCAGCTCAGTCAGCAAACATCTGAAAGACAGCAAACCCTGTAGAGAAAATGAGATAAATTGGTTTCAGCTGACTTGTCCCTATAAATCATCTTGGACCTCAGCAACAGAAGTGGACATGAAAGTCTTTCTGAGTTTTCATGGACACTAAAGTACTGCAAAGAAATTTCATGTCCAATTTCAGCAGAAATGTTTCTTGGTCTGTTTTGTCCAGATCATTCCTTATTCACATAAGTATGGCTAAGTCAAAGGTAAATGACTTTCAATGATGTCTGATTCTACCTTAAAAGTTTCATACCTTTTCTGTTGCCAGAGCTCAGCAGATGCATCACATAGAGTCATCTGACAGGGTGGACTGATAGTGATCTGACTCCATTCATAAGTCCTGACTTATTTATGTACAAGCAAAAATAGGCCAAACTCCAATGCATTCTTAAAACTGAGATGTTCAGTATACTTGATGCAGCCCAGCTCTGTCATGCAGCCTGGACAGATGAGGAATAGCACTGGCCTCCACATAATATAACTGCCTACAAGTGGATGTTCTAATTTTAAACCTTTCTTGGAGATGGGAGTAGGCGTTGTGCCTGAGCTGCAGCCAGAGGAATGGTAGACAGGGCCTGGCAGGTGTTTGCCCAGCTCAGGATCCTCCAATGTGCAGGATGAACGTGGCAGTGATATTGCACACGACTTCCCAGCCTCCTCCTTTTAAACACGGCAACACCACTGGACTGCTTGCAGAGCTGAATGCAGAGCTTTGCCAAATGGAGACAACCTCATTAGCCAAGCCCCGGAGGGTGTTCTGTGCTGGTTTGAGTGGGAACTGGACTGAAGCCTTTTTAGTTTTCAGAAAGAATAAGGGACAAGTGAATGTGCTATGATAAGGGAGCAGTAACACGCTGGGTCATCGGCTTTCCTTCTAAGGTTTTGGAAATTCAGTTTGCAAAATCATTGTCTAGAAGTACACACTGAGCAAGTTCAGTTCTTCTGTAGACAAAACTGAAGTAGCAGGACCTACTGAATTAGGCCTTTTCCTGGGTTATACCTGAAATAAAGTGCTTATAAGCCTGTCGTAATAGGGAATAGGGAGGAATATGAAAGCTTATTCATGGTTGACAAAGGTTAGAAACAAAACACTGCAAGAACAGCGCAGATGGTTAGATAAGGCTTTCTCATGTAACATCGCCTTATGTAAAAGTGTCCTCCTCTGTTCTCCAGCGTCAACAGGAAACAGTTGCCTGTCCTTCAGCATGGCTTGAATACATTTTTATAGTACTATCCTTGTGTTGGTGCTTTTAGATTTAAATCATATGCAAAGCTGAGTGCTCTACAATTATTAGGAGACTTTTCCTTTGAGTTTGTAGGTTCACTTCATTCCAGAACAGGAAGCCGTTTTATTTACTTGCTTAATATGCCATCAGCATGATGAGCAGGATAACTTTCTAGCTGCAAATGAAAAGGTTCAGAGATTAGCACTTTCCCCCAGTGGATGTTATGGCTCATATACCAAACAGCTCTGAATGGAGATGCTGGAGATGTTTCAGACCTTAAAACTGTAAAACTGTGTGTTAATCCAGATGAGTCTTGTATTTTATTACTACAGATAAAACATACAATTTAATTAAATGTGCACCTATAAAATGTAAGGTTCAGTTAACTCAGCTTTGTTTTAATACAGCCTACATAGGTAACTAATGGTAATGTTATGTATACAATGAATAGCTTTTCAAGACATAAAACACCTTGGAACTATGTTGTTTTCTCAATTTATAACAGCTCCAATTTCGAGCTCAGTTTCTGCTCACATCATCATTTAACCCTTCACTTCTATACAGTTTATCTTTAGACACTATAATATAATCCATTACCGCAGCTGTTTTCTCTATTATAAATGTAAGGGAATTTCAACCTGTATGCATTGAAACCCAAGGCTGAATTTTAAATAGGGGAGATACAATATTTAAAAGAATGCATATATAGTGTTACAGTCAGAACATCAAGAGCAGCAGAGCTGATGAAAGTAAATTTGGGTATGCTTTTTACCTGGGTGCATATTTGAAAGTCAAAGGAATAGAGTCACAGAATGTTATTTTCTTTTGTGTAACCAGATGCCTCAAGGATTCATCTTTTACTTTAGTACCTAGTGAAAAAAACTTTTTTTTTATCAACAAGCCTGAGGAGGGTGCTTTTCATCCTGATGCTTATCTGACTTATAACTTCTGTTGTCAAAAAAAAATCTAAAGCATTGTTGCTGTGCAAACATATATTTGTATCCACTTAGCAAGGTCAAGAGACCTGATGTCCAGCTGGGATAAACAGAAGAAAACAAAATTGCTACAGTTGTTCTAATTAAATGAACTGATGAGGCATCCAAGATCTCCTTACCTGTGCTATTACCCATCTACCATACTGTCCTGGTTTTGGCTGGGATAGAGTTAATTTGCTTTCTAGTAGCTGGTATAGTGTTATGTCTCAGATTCAGTAGGAGAAGAATGTTGATAACACACTGATGTTTTCAGTGGTTGCTCAGTAGTGTTTAGACTAAGTCAAGGGTTTTTCAGCTTCTCATGCCCAGCCAGCAAGAAGGCTGGAGGGGCACAAGAAGTTGGGAGGGGACACAGCCAGGGCAGCTGACCCAAACTGGCCAAAGGGGTATTCCATATCGTATGAGGTCACGTCCAGTATATAAACTGGGGGGAGTTGTCCAGGAGGGGCAGATCGCTGCTCGGGGACTGTTAGGGCATCTGTCAGCAGGTGGTGAGCAATTTCATTGTGCATCACTTGTCTTGCCTGGGTTATATTTCACTCTCTTCTTGTTATCTTCCTTTTCATTACAATTATTATATTTTAATTTTATTTCAATTATTAAACTGTTCTTATCTCAACCCATGAGTTTTACTTGTTTTTGATTCTCCTCCCCATCCCACTGATGGGGGCAGGGGAGTGAGTGAGCAGCTGTATGGTGCTTAGTTGCTGGCTGGGGTTAAACCACAACCCATACATTTCAGGTACCTTTCCTGAAAACAAGATGCATATGCTTTCTTTCTCCAAGACATTGCTTTTCTTTGCTAAGGCAGCCTTAGAATATCCCCTTTTCAGATGCTCATTCTTCAGCCATTTCTCCTCAGAAGTTAGAGTGATAGTTCAACTTCAATAAATAATATTGGAGGGTTTTTTTGAGAAAACAACAGTTAGCCCAAATTGTCCCAAATTCAACTGGGCATACTGAACACCATGTTTTCCATAAAACAGGAACAAACCAAAAGCAACTCTACTCCTTGAGGCAGTGAGTAGTACATTGGATGACCAGAGCAGTTTATGCTGTACATCCCTTTGTCGGATTTAGGATGCTGCCTTAGCATAATCAGAAGGCAGCACCTCTGAAGCACACCTTTCTTCCTTCACTTATCAGTGCTTCCTCCGTTATACCTGGCTGGCTTGCGGAAACCCTCAGCACGCAGATGATCAGCTAAGAGCTGCAAGTGCCAAGAGCAACAGAAACAGAAATTTCGGGTAGCACGGTACAGAAACACCAGGTCTGGGGAGAGGAGAGAGCAAGGGCAAGTTGGACACCATAGTGTCCTGCCTCTCTGGGGTTTGGCGTAAAAATACTCCCCCTCCTGCAGCTTTCTTGCTCAGGACCAGGTCAGGCAACTCCACCTCACTAATCATTACGGAGCACCAGTGTAATACCAGGGGCCTTAGTGCCCAGAGCAAAGCTCGGCGCTGGGTCTTTATGTTCCCTTCAGAGGAGTTTTTGCTGGCTGAACATGTGCATGGTACAAATCCTCTCTTGCACTGGTTGGAGCTCACGCCCTGAGAGTTGGTGTTATCTTCACGCTCTTCCTTTGCTTAATTTGCTTTGTTTTAGGGAAGATATTCTGACATGTGGCAGGGTTGCCTAAAGCTCTCCCTTTGTGTCATGCAGAGGCGAGCCATAGTAGAGACCTAAGGCAGTTGTGGAACTGGTGTTTTGTCCAGATTTATTAACTGTAATTACAACAACATCCATTCCTTTGGCTTCTATACATTTGTTTCTTGCTAGTTTACAACGCTTTTTGCCAATGGAATAATGCTGATTGACTCAAAGGATGGCTCATCAAATAATATTTTTCTCATCTGCAGGCCCTCAGATTTCTAGTTAATGAACATATTTAATTAAGTTAATCAGAAGTAGTCTTAATACAGTTTAAATGATGAAAGAGATATTACTGCATTAGTGAAAACATTTTAATTGGCATTTGACCAACGTTAAAAGAAATGCATTCCAAGGCTATATTGACTGCATTATTTTTTCTATCCTGTAGAAAGACCAGTCATCAAATTATCTGCCTTGCGACAACAATAAAAATCTGGATCTTTAAAATATGGGAGTTTGCTATACCTTAACTGTTACCCTGAAGGCACATCAAAATTTTTCCCCAATCGAAATCATTGGTCGGTTTTGAAAGTTGTGTCTAAAACCATAAAGAAATTTTAAAACCCAAACTTTTGTTATAAGCTGAAAAAAATCTCATGAAAATTTCCACTGAATTTTGGTTAGTGAAAAAATGTAAAGACAAAATCTGCTTTCTATCAGTGCTTTATAAGTGTTTAATTTCAAACTTGTGAGAACAGCTTTTATTGACTTATCTTCCAAACCACCCCCCCCCCCCCCAACCCGGGTTAAGGAAACAATTGCAATATTGGATAAAACAGGTGTTTTCCTTGCCCTCTGCTTCTGTTTCATCACCAGGCCCTCCTTATCTGCCACTGCCCTAGCAGCAGGTGATGGGGGAATTAAAACCAACTGGAATGAAGGGCAGATAGATTTTTCCACCTGAACTGAAGCCAGTTTGTTAGAATGACCCCAAAGAAGAAAAGAAATCCATGTGAAAAGCGATCTTTTCTCCCCCAGTGTTTCATATGGCGAAACAACATTTTCAGCCAGTTCAGTTCTAGTGCGTTTGCATGTCTATATTTAGAAATAGACTCAACATTTGGTCTCCTGCTGCCTTCTGCTCTCCAGAGCTTCAGGTTTAGGTTAGAGAGGTGGTGAGGCACAGTACCTAGGAACAGGTAGCACCTGCAATGATCATAACTATTTATTTAAATGAAAAGGAACATTTTGTGCTGTGTTTAAATGGGATGGCAGAATTTTTACTCCTAAATTTGGCTTAGGCTTTTGATTGAATGTCAATAATATTCTAAAGTTATTCACTTTTACA
The DNA here is from genome assembly GCA_035590195.1 of Aviceda cuculoides. NCBI lineage: Eukaryota > Metazoa > Chordata > Aves > Accipitriformes > Accipitridae > Aviceda > Aviceda cuculoides. The sequence continues at coordinate 575,081 of JAVJGG010000059.1, forward strand.
ACAATTTGGTGGTTCAGTTTTTATAACTGCCATTTGAAAATTAAAGACATAGACTTGTTTTCATGGAAGCAGAGAAGGCTAACACTGAAGTCTTCTCCAAATCTTCACACTTCTAGACTAGGGGCAAACTTGCTCTCGTCTGTGTGGTGCCCAGCGTACACTGTATGTGTCCATCCTTAGTGATGGGACACCTGACTAACATTTGTAGTTTATTTTGCAAAGAACAGACTAAATCCTCTTTCCTTTCCGACAGAACTTAATCAGCAAGAGAGAGACTATATTTTCTGAAAGCTCTAGCACAAATTTCACAAAGTTCAGCATAAAAATGCCTTATTGGTGTTTTTATCCTGATGTCAACAGCTCTGTGTTTGTACTGGATTTCTTTTCGCTTTTTCCTGTTATCTTCTTCCTAATTTCTGTTACATACAGAAGGGCAACTAGGATGCTGCTTGAAGGCAACCATTTTCAAGAAGCGTTTTCATTTCCTCCAAGTTAAGCTTTTATAGAAGCCCTAATGAGGTCATACTCAATGAACCACATCTCTGCTGTCCCTTTTAGATAAACATTAGGCACCTCATAAACATTTGCATGAAGAGGCAGACCATGAGTCTGGTATTGTAAAACCATATTCTGAAAACTTCCAAGGATCTAAGGCCTTTCTAACATCTCTCTCTTCTATTTGGTCCATAACAGAGACTGGCAAAAGCTAGGTTTATTTTCAGTTGGAGAGTGGAAGAAGCAAAAAGTTGCATGCACATGTCATTCAGATAAAATTTATGATCTTTAGATCTTTGCTTTACAGGAATGAACATCTTCCACAGTACATTTACTTTCATTCAAAACATGTTACTTGACTCCATTTGAATCCCTAGACAGCCAGGGATGGTACCCCTAACTCTGTATTACCCAGAAGCACAGGGTTAGAGCATTCAGAGGGAAATATGAGGCACTGAAGGGAAAGGCAACACTACTATTCCTCTCAGTGAATTTAGTTCCTCAGTTTTCCATTGCTACTCCTCCCTCCTCCCATCTGCCCTAAGCAAATTATTTTGATTTGGCCGTAATGCACAGCTCATTTGAAATAACAAAACCAGGTATTTCACCAGATTTATTTTTCACTGGAAAACATTCAGTGTCTCCTTGAAAGCAGCGTGTCAAGAGGGGCCTCCCTGTCATACTCAGCATGGTATGATTTGATACAGAAATAAAAATACCAAATGCCCTGATTTTATGGCTACAGATCAGCTTAAGGATCAAGAGAGAGCAGATGCAGCATATGCCTCAGTTTGTGTTCCCAGTAGTGGCTAAAATAATAATTTAAAAAAAAAAAAAAGCGAGCGTGGTGGCTGTGCAGCAGCCAGCCTGCCAGCCAGTGCAAATGGGCTGATTTATCCACGCTAAGACTCTCGCCAGCGGAAAGAAACAGCACAAATCTATGTACATGGGAAGAATGGTGATCCCCTGCCCAGGGGGGCCATAAGGGCTCATGTAGCAAAATGCGTCCTCTCCCACATGAATCGTATGCTTTTAAGGAGGTTCACAACGTTTTTGCCGTGGGACTCAGATTCAGACAGGAGTTTCCCCCAGGCGCTCAGCGCAGTCTTTCTGGAAGCAGTCTGCGCAGGAATGGTGAAAGCTGCCTGCAGGGCTGTTGGGCAGCTCCACCTTCACCATTCCTGAACAGCCCTCCCCAGAGCATTCCTGCTTGCCATCTGGGCCCAAAAGAGAACAAATGTGGCAGCCCTAGGCTTCTCCCTGGCAGCCTGGGTCTCTCCTTCACCCCACAGTGTGGCCCTGGCAGAGGTAGCCATCTTGCTTGGATGGAGATATGGGACCAACACCCTCAGTGGCAGCATGGCCCAGCAACCGCAGGGCTGTGCCACACTGGAGGGGGAACCACACTCACCACAGGGGTAGCCTCAGGAGAGGCTTTTCTGGTCCTGCCTGGTATCCTTTCTGACACCAGTCCTGGTGGGATATGGGGCTTTAAAAGGCCCATGAGCCAGCACCTGGGGAACACAATCTGGGCAAAGGCAGGAGCACGCTCTCCTCAGGACCTGGGTCACTGCTTGGAGGGCAACCAGAACGTCTCAGCTTTGAAGGACTGAGTATCAGCTTTTTCATGGGGATCCCAGCTGTTTAGCATAGGTGGCCACCAGCACAGGACACACGCCACAGCACTGCTCCCCGCTCCACTGCTTGGAGGTGAGGAGGGAGGGCAGGAAACATTTGTGGTGGGTGGGCAACAGGATATGGCCATGTCCCAGGGGGCCCTCGCTGTGGGGCTGCAAGGTGGGGGGGGAAGCGCAAACCCCAGAGCAGCAGCGCTGGGCAGGGGGCACTGCCTGGAGGTGACTTTGGGGCCGGGGTGGTCACCTGGGGGCACTTGGCTGTACCTGGTGCTTCCTGTGTGAAGGCTTTGTGATAGACAGCCAGAGCGCTCAAGCTGAGGTAGCCCTTAATTTAACAGAATAGCAAAGATGGTATGAAAAGTATCTTTCTAAATCCATCATTCCCTGCTTTCCACTCTTTGGGTGCGTATCTACGTATACATCATGCTTCCAGTAATTGCAAAGTGATTAGTATCTGCCCATCAATATCAGCAACACACCTGCATGTAACAGCATTTATCTCTTGTCTATGAGACATCTCAACTGATTACATGCCTAGAATGCTTTGCCAAGTAAGTCTATGAAATAAATGTCCTGGCTAAGGTTTTCTGAGTGAGACATGCTAATCTTCCATTATTTTTCATGGAAAATGTATGGCACACCTAGTCTGAAAACCCAAACCCCTCTGGCTATGCTACAAGGCAGCAGTTTTGAACTTTAGGGGAGTGCTGACAATAAATAGAAAGTTACCTACAAGGCCCGAGCAGCAGCCACAAAATTGTAAAGGCAGGCTTCAATTCATTAAAACAAAATTTTAAGTAGACAAGTAAATTTTCCAGCTACTAACTAGCATAGAATTTTCCAAAAATTTTTCTTAGGTTGAGAATTAAAAAGTACATAAGAACAAAAGTCAACAGCCTCATTCTTCTTAATTTCATATACAAGTGCATTTATAAAAATAAGTCATTCCTTTCTCTCATAGGCAGTATGCATTTCATTGATTTAATCTTTTCATGAAATCATAGAATGGTTTAGGTTGGAAAGGACCTTTAAACCTCGTCAGACCTAGTTCCAACCCCCCCACTGTAGGAGGGACATCTTCCATTAGGTCAGGTTGGTCAAAGCCCCATCCAACCTGACTTTGAACACTTCCAATGATCTCACCACCCTCATTGTAAAAAATTAATTCCCTCTATCTGATCTGAATTAATGCCCTTTTAGTTTAAAACCATTACCCCTTATCCTGTCACTACAAGACCTGTAAAAAGTCTCTCTCCTCCTTTCTTATAAGCCCCTTTTATATATATTGCAAGGCCACAATAAAGTCTCCCCAGAGCCAATAAAGTCTCCTCCAGACTGAATAAGCCCAATTCTGTCAGTCTTTCTTACTAGGAGAGGTGTTCCAGCCCTCTGACCATTTTTGTGGCCCTCCTCTGGACCCAATCCAACAGGTCTTTCTTGTGCTGGGGACCCCAGAGTTGGAGTACTGCAGGTGGGGTCTTCATAAAAGTGGAGTAGAGGGGGAGAATCACCTCCTTTATCACCTCACCTGGCCACGCTTCTCTTTATGCAGCTTTTTTCAGGTCCTCCTTGTTATGTGACAACAGCCCAAGAATATCACTTTTCCCTTTATCATCTCACATGGTGCTGAACAAGTGTCCACAGCAAAATAAGAACAAGAGGAGTTTCAGGGCTGTTTTTCTTTTGCTTGCAAGCTTCTTCCAGAATCCTCCATCATCCCTTTTTAAGTAGATTTCTAAGTTTTATAAAAACAAAACTGAGGATATTAAATCTTTACCAGACTACCTCTAGAAAAACACCAATGTTATTTTTATGGCATTCATGACAAATACTTGGTGCATCTCAGCACACTAGTGCTCCTGCTGCAAGCACTTGTCAGCTTTCACTGAGAAGATCAACATGGAGACTATCAAATCCAAAAGCTTTTTTGGGCCCCTGGAAAGTATTTTCACAAAAGATGTTAAGGCAGTTTGGGGCTCTAATGGTTAAAACAGATTCAACCATGTCATAAATGCCTTGAGGTAAACTATACTAGCCACAGAGCAGGGACAATGACTGCTAACAAGACAAGACAAAACACAAAATAAAGTAACATTTACTTTTTTTTCTGAATAGTGTTGTGAAATTTAAAAAAATTCTTACTCAAAGGACTGAAGATAATGTACTGCCTATGGGTTATAATCAGGACCTTATAGTAATCAGGATGTTTATTAGGATGCAGTACACAAACCATCCTCAAGCCCATGAAGACAAATACCCATGTATCTATAATACAAACCAGGAATGTTACCACATTTTCTTCGCACCAGTTGTTAGGAAAAAATAAAAAAAACCAAACAAGCACATGTAGGATAAAATAAGAAAAGAGACTACTACTTTAAGACTTACTGGATCAAATGCATTACTGAGATAACTTTATTAAGATCAACTGAGTTGTATGATGAATGGAGCGGTCAATTGAACAGAAATGATGAGGAAAAATTAGGTCTATTTGTTAAGAAAAGGAAAAAGCAGGCTATCCTAAGTAGAGAATGAACAGAATAAAGAGTTTAAGAGTGGGAAAAGCTTATTCCTTCATTTTTTTATTGAGTGAATAAGAAAACAGATTAATTCTGGGAGCTGGTCACGATACAACCTGCTTGCTTATGCTTCACAAACCCCGCGTCCACAGGATCCTTGATGAGCTCTCATTAGGCAGCTTCTCTACTCCAGTGTATTCCATGAGCAAAGCAAAACAGACGTTGTTGCTTGGAGTCTAGCTGCACTGAAGCTACTCAACTAGAAACCACCCTGCTATTGTAGAAGGATATAATCCATAATGAATCATTTCAGTAATGCGATCATGAGTTACTGATCATGAGTTACATCATAATAATTCTATGCCCAACATCTGAAAACTTAGGTCGTGAGAAAATTAAGTAAAAGTGGAAGAGGCAGGAGCTGAGCAGCTGCTCAGACTCACTTCCCTTTCTTAAAGCAAAATCAGCCAGCTTTGTGAATAATGGAAAGATGTAGCATAAAAAAAAAAAAAGCTATTGTATGACTCATCATTGTATGATGCTCATCACAAGTGTGAATGATTTCTTAATAAGCAGTGAGAAATCAGAGCAATACTAGTAACAATCCAACAGCTGCATCAAGCATAAAATTTCTGTACCTTGCACAGCATACGATTCAGCAGAACAAACAAACTCTGATGTATACAGTCCTTAAACCTATTATGTCTCAACCCATCTGCTGGTGCAAGAGCATACATGGGGGCCTGAGATATTTTTCTTCTTACTTCAGTACACTGCTCAATCACATAGATGGTAGGACAAATGGTGGGTAGGAGGCTCTTCTGAGCTGTTTCATCCCCATCCTGCACAAGAAAGAGTACATACAAGTCAGAGATTATTGTGAGCCCTATGCTGATCCAAATCTTGAGCAATGGAAAGATAAAGGCAAGCTGGGAAAATCATGTTGCACAGGTGGTAGCATCATTCCAACAGATCTCAACTCTTCAATTCCTGAACTATTAATATTAAACATTTATAAGTGTGTAACAAATGAAATTGTTATTTGCAAAGTCTTTTTTCCAGTTAAGCAATTTAATACATCAATGAATTAGCAAACAGAAGGAAACAGAAAATAAATTAGAACATCATACTTGTGTTTACATTAAATGGTCACTTGTATTAATGTTTATAGCTGGTTTATCTAAGGGCAACATCCTATGATTCATTATTAATCAATATTAATGAACATTTTGTCCTTTAATTTTGATAAAGAGTTTTGCCCACAACATGACTTGACTACAATTTCTGAAGGATGTTTTGAAAACATCAAGGAGCTGAAACAGAAGACCATTGACAAGGGAGGAGTATGTTACAGATGATGTGACCCTGTGTTGTAAATAAAAACACACAGTTAAATACCAATAGAAGTTATTTTATCTACTGCCATTAAATCAACCATAAAGTCAATCCTTACTTGCACCTTCTGAAACCCATAATCCAGTAGACAGTCTCAGAAGACACCTGACAACCACTGGCAAATCTGGATGTGTTGAGACTGTAGTTGTGGCTGCAGGCTTGGTAGAAAAGGTGGATGCTGTTACTACCCTTTGTTACATAAAATATCAAAAACTCCCATTCTGCTAGGGCCTGTTCAGCTGTTTACTTCAAGAGAATGGTCTGATCAGCAGGATAATGGCTGTCATCCATGGGAGAAGAAAGGAAAAGAAACCTCCATTCACAGGGATTTTCAAGACCTGCCTGCAGAAAGCCCTGAGCAGCCTGGCCCGATCCCAGAGCCGGTCCTGCTTTGGGCAGCAGATTGAACCAGAGACCTCCTGGGAGCCCTTCCCACCCAAGGGATTCCATGAGAAAGGAAGCATAGGAACAAGGAGCCATAATCCCTAACCCTTTTGCAGGAACTGTGAAAGATCTGAGAAAGCAAATAATGAGTATCTATATGTCAAAAATAGTCATCTCACAGAAGATGAGAACACATGTTCCAGTGTACATTACCAAAGACTTTCCACACTCAGCAGTTAAAACGTGCAACAGAATACACAAAAACTTCCCTTGAACAATGTTTTAAAAGAGAAAACAATCCTTGATCTACTCTTGCAAGTAAACAAAGAAACCACTATCAAACACAGGTATTGGACTTGGGATCCTAACTGGAGGAAGACACGGAGTCACAAGTAAATTCCAGCGCCCTAAAGAGGCAGAATTTGTGAGGTGTCCTTATCCTCATTTTCTTTAAGATTACATTTAGACAGAATACAGACTGAGGAGCTGTATTGTTCTTGGATCCCTTCCATGGTACCCAGCTCTTTCTATTGCAATATGTGAGAAGCCAGCACATACCACTACTCTACTGAGGCCAAGTGCCTAGAAATTTACTGTGGCAGTATCCAAATTGTGGGGACACTGCACTCTCAGTGCTTGACAACAAAACACAGATCAAATTTAAAAAAAAAAAAAAAGAAAAGCTGTGTTCATTCTCCTCACTTGCAAAACTCAGGGGGTTTTTTATGCAAAACAGCATTCATGTCTAGTCCGCCCAGGTAAATAGGAACAGGAGCTTTATAATCCCAACTTAAGGTTGCATAGAATAGCTTTTAGGTAGCTAAATTACATTCTGAAGTGCTAAACATTGCTATGTTTTTCTTATATAGAGGCCGTTTAATTGGATTCCCTGTACTACAGGAGCCTAGCTCTGGAGTCAGAGGTGTCTGCTGTTAGAACATCAGAAGGTAAAGCAGTTTTTCTACATAATATATAGCGCCTCAGTGATCTTTTGGTGGAATGAGATATAAAAAGACCTATTTAACTGACTCATATGATGTCTGATATCTGAAGCTAGAGAAATTCAGGTAAAAAAAAGCACATCTCACTAGATGAAGTGTATTTTTGTTCTCTATCCAAGCAAATCTGTAAATCAACATTAAATGCTTAGATGATATACTCAGGCAGAAGGTAAGGGTTTGATGCAAAAAACATTTGGTAAAGTTATGGGCTGAGCTCTGCAAGATGGCAAATTATTCCAGTAATGCCTTCCAGGGCATTAGTCATTTTGCTAGCAGCAGTGTTACCACCACCAGGCCACTATCATTAAAACCTGCATGAAACAGAACTTCAACTTGAAACCAATAATCAGGCCTTTTCTTCACAGACTGATCTATTTTTTTCAGAACCTAATCTGCGAAACAAATGGATCAAATCCCCTCTTGTTTGATCCTTTCTAAACCTTTTTTTCCTCATAAGGGGTCCATTCCCATTCACTCTGTGAACATTTCCAAATAGATTTCCTAGCCAAGGAGTACAAATATCCCCCCTCTGCTCTTTTTGTCATCTTTTTTATGGGGCTGTGTGCTGGCTTTTTAATTGAGATCCAGGCTCCCGGCAGACTGCCACCCTGTTCCATAAATGTTTGTCTGGGCAGCCTCTCGTTATTCACAGCTTCGCGTAAGTCCATCTCCATTAGTGGATATTAAGCCACAATCAGGAACTTTAACAACTGTTGTATGGATTCTGTGTCTCTAAAATAGTCTTTAAGCATATTTTTGTTCCCCCCCCCTTTTTTTTTTTTCCTCTTTGTGTGCCAAGATGAAATTCTGACTTTGGGACAGAATCCTTGCCTGCCCTGTTGTAGAGAATTTTGATTGTGTCTTGGTATTTTTGTAAAATAATCACTGTGTAAGTACCAAAGATACCAAACCTATCAGTCCTTTTTGACTCGGGGTAAGACCATTGCTTTCTGAAAGGTCTTCTATGCTAGGATGAGACATTATGACAGTAAGAAAATTTCTTTAAAATTATCACAACAATGGGCCTTATAGAAATCATTCATTTGTACTTAACTCTGAGGATCTTAGCCTGTTTGCTTCTGTTTCCGAATGTAAGATTTGGAGATACTTGGTAGAGACTTTCATATTCTGTTACAAAAGGCAGTCTGCAATGTTTCATTTCATTGTTTTATGTTCCCACTTTCTTCAAGAGTACTTCTTGCTGTCCCATTTCTTCTGAATATAGAAGAGCTGTAATTCCAACCCAGTGGCTATGCTTCAAGTTACCTAGTTCATATAGCATAAGGTAAAAGTTAGAGACCTCATGGATATGCTTTGGTTAAAACTGTTAACATCATAAGTCCTAGACAATATGCAATTTTAGAATAAAAGACCACAGTAGAGATTTCTCAGGATGTAGATATATACATATATTTTCTTCAGTAGTGTAGTGGACTGAGGTGGTCCCAAGTCTTCCCATCTCCACTATCAGTTCCTGTTCATGCATCATGGTTTATCACCATCTCAGATATACCTATGCAATATGAGATCATGTTGTAATCCTGTTAGGGACAGCAATCCACCTTTTACAGGGAAAAAAAACCCCAACTCTCTGGTGTTGGTCTGCAACCAATTGCAATGGCATGCCTGAAAGGGCAGTCAACTTCAAGAGAGCACACAGGGCAAGGGAGGGCTTAAGCCTCTTAAAACTGCTTTGCCTCTAGTTAAAATGTAGTTTTAAAAAATCTGATTCAGTCTGAATACCTCACATATGGTGTCTCCAATACTATGATTCAGCTAAAAACATTTAAAGTAGGAAGGTAAAATTAGAGTTTAGAAGTGTCCAGTTCAATAACAGTCTTGTTTACAGTAGATGCAAGCCATCTCCTTTATGCCCATTTCTGTGTACCAGTATAGCTGCTGATTTAGCGGAGTAATTAAACTGTGCCTGATTTTAAGCATGTGAGGAGTCCCATAGGGTTCAAAGATATTATTCATATGCTTAAGTACATTGCTGAATCAGTGCTGAAATCAAAATAGTTACATAATTACAGGATTATATGAACACAGAGTTGCAAATGTGATGTTTAAAAGAGAAAGGCTAATTTACAGGATGATAGGAACATTTAATTGCAGTTTAGAGATGGAAGGAAATCCACAGCCCTAAATGATGATACAAAACACAGCATGTCTTTTACAATCACTGTGGCATCTTTAACTTGGAAAGCTTAAACTGAGAACTCAAGCAGGTGCACGAACAGCACAGTGCTGCAAGCAAATATTCACATACAGCCTTTGTATATTCCACTCTGTACCGGTACACTTCTATATAAAAATATCTGGTTTTCAACATTCTTTGGTTTTTACTCTAACCCAACACCACTTTCACTGCACTGTAATACTCAGGTTTTAACTCAATTGTTTCCCAAGCTACTCCATTATCCCAGCTATAAGGAGCAGAAATCTCTAACAGACTACTGGGCTACATTGCCTTTTTGTTTTTTTTTTTTAATCCTCTATCACTGATTAAACACAGCATCTATGTCCATACCCACAGATTTTAGGGATTTATTATCCAGAGTGGGATCCAGAGCTAAGCACCAAATCTACCAATGGTAGAAGGCAGCCCTGCCTTGCAAGAAGGGACTATCTCATGTTGCAATGGTGGGTCACATGGGTGCCCCCCAGTGCCCACAACACCCTTATGGGTTTCCACTTTTTCTTCCTGCAGGAAAGGACAAGTTGCTCAAGAAGCCTCTGAACTTTCTCCACTGCACATGGCAACATGATGTGTTTAGACAAAACCTTCACACGAACTGCTTCAGGCCTGCATAGCCTCCATGAAGTAAGGACAGACGCATTGTCTGCTGGCACCCAATATAAGCTGCCCTGTTTGCAATTCAGAGCCTTCAAAGGTGGTCTAAAGATCAGAACAGAAAACCTTTGTGTGCCTGGGTCCTGTCCCCCTCTGGATTTCATATCCCCGAATTGTGACTACAGAGAAGTTTCTCTCTCTCTCTCCTGTTCATAACCCAAAAGCAGCTTTTGAAGGGAGAGGTCTACAATTATCCATTGAGAGAATGGGCCTGGCCTACCTTCTGAGTCATCTAGCTGGCCACATGCTGTTCCAAGTCATATCTAGTTAAGTCACTGAGGTTGCATCAATATAAGCTTACAATTTAACCTCAGCTGTGCCGTTGTGCACACCCAGCTTCCTCTGCTGAATAGCTGGTGACTATAGAGGAGGTCAGCAATGTCTAACAATATTAATGGAACTGGAAGCTGTAACTATATATATCAAGTTTGTAAGGCTTTGTTCACATTGCTGTTTCCTTCCTCTTTAAATTTCTCACCACTGCAGAACACTGACACCATTCTATCAGATACAGCAATTTTTCAAGGGGTGGTGGTTCAAATGTTGACAGGTCACTGCTCTGCTTTGCAAATCAATACAGCTTGGAATAAATCTTGATAATCCATGTCTGTGTGAGGGTAGAATAAGATAGGCAAAGCCCCCAAGAAAATCTAGTGCATTAAGAGGAAGTAATTGAGATACTCCTTTGTTTGTTTGGTTAGCAGGCAGAACAAGTTTGGGGTGGTTTTATGAGAATGCCTGATGTGTGATACTTATTTTTATTTGCTCTTCAATTCCATTGAGTGCTTGCTCTGAAAGAACACAGGGCTATCAAAGCAGCCCGAAACAGTAAACCAGTAACAACTTCACAATAAAGACTTAAGAACCATGTCAATGTGAAATACATTTGCAGAAAATCTTGGTAGTGTTAAGCTATATCATGCCTCACAAAATGGTTTCCCAAACATATAAAGTTGCAGAAATACTATCAAAGATCACCAAGATCAACTGAAGTTGAGACAACTGTTTTCTGTGGTAAAACAGAAATACTCAAATCTTTCCGACAGATACAATATATTGTGCCTTACCTGTTCCAAGAGCATAGTGTTGATTTTCCACCATTTAAATCAAAGTTTTTTAAGGACAAAAGCCTGTTTTTAGAAGACAGAAACATGTTATTAAGTTTCAGACTACAAACCTGGCATCCTCTTTTTCTGAGATGGAGGATCACATTCATGTCTGGGAGTTTCTGGAGTTACAGAATCATGACTGTGCTGTAAGGGTAAATCCCTCTGCTCGATAGTCTGTCTTGACCTCACTGCATTGTGCAAGAATAGATGATTGAGGGTGCCTTTAATCTAGTCAATATAATCTTAGTATCAGGAGTAGTTGTGGGCACTTACCTCTGCTAAAGAGTATTTTTGCTCAGGTATGTGAGAAAAGGTTTGCCAGCTTTTCCTGGTGGACTTTGACTCCCAAGAAATTAGGTAAGTCTGAGAATCTGTGTATAGGTGACTTTTTGCTGTTTCTCTCCTCCTGACTTACCTCCTCTAAACAGTGCAAAGTGGTCAGTTTTGTTATGAATAAATTGCCTATTATGCTTGTGAACAAATCAAAGCCAGACTCGAGCAGCAGGGATTTCTCAGCAGGAGAGGACTGTGGCTGTGGGGGGCCACTCAGCCCAGGCCTCCTGCCAGAACCCCACAGCAGCTCCCTGAAACAGTCAGGGATTTCTCTGGGTGCCCATGCAGCACACAGACCAAGATCTCTATCTGAACATGATGAGACCCCCTGCTTCTGTTTTAAACTTGCACCCGAACGAAGAAGTCTTAAAGCAGCCTAACCTGCACAGAAGAAAGACCTGGGGGAGTTCAAAGGATATTATTTTCAATTTCAAAAGAATTCCTAATTATCTGATACTCTCCCCAACAGAAACACAGTGGCAGCACCCTTGTCATCATTACAGGAACTACTACTCAAGCAGCTGGCAAAAGAAACAAAATGGCATTATCTGGTCAGTCACAAAACAAGGGGAAGGTTTTGAGATCAATCGCAGCTAACCTCCACAGCTCAAGTTTAAAGCACCGAATAATAATTCCCTGCAGCCTGAGGTCTGCAAGCACTGAATAGAATTAAAAAATGAAAAATAGTTCACTTGAATTCATTCAAGCAAGCAGTTTCTTTTAAAAAAGTTGTAATGCTTATGTTCCATGAAAAAAGAGGAAAAATACAATTTAATGAGCTTCAGTTACGAAGTAAGTGTGTTTTTCACATTGTGAAGCCAAGCCTACTATGTCTTTATAGGTGGGCTCTGATGTCAAATATTCCCTTAGGCCAGTGTCACTGTTCTGCTGTCCCAGAAACATTCATCCCAATAAGAACCTTAGCAGCTTGGTGTTTTAAAGGTGAGTTGCAAAGGGGTTTGGATTCTTCCCCTCCCCAATTATTTTCTAAAAGTTAAAAACATATGCTAGGTCTTTATGCAGTAAGAAAACACACCCTTTAAATCTTTCAATTTTTTTCTAGTGTTACCATTTTTAAAAAATTTGAAAATGATTAAAGCAGTATTTTTAATAAAAATCAGCAACTTACAAACAAATCTCTCATAGCTACATATGTTAAGCCAAGAATATGTACAAACATCTTAACTTTGCATTTCTTTGGTTTATTTCAGTAAACTGATTAAAAGCTTCTTACATGGTTTAAATAATTGGCTAAAATAGTTGTGGAACAGTCCTAGTTCCTTTGTGCAGTCAGATATACTGGAAGTCATTTCTATGACAAAAGTGTTAGCTGAAGGAAGAAAAGGAAATTCATCACTTGAAATTTTCTTGCTCTAACTTGGAAATACTCTTGGTACATAATCCCATCATCGAATATCAACAGTCTGATTACTGAACATCAGAGGTTCAACATAAATTACCTTCCTTCTGCATAAGAGTTAGGTTTTCTGCTCTGGAATTAGGCTAAATTGTTTTTAGAAAAATAAAAAAAACAACAAATAAGCTTTGCAAAAAGTCTGGTATTTCCACTTTTATTGAGCTTTCCTCAACCTCATGAGAATGAGCCCGCAGAACACCAACTGACTGCAAAACCGTTTAACTATCAGTGAAACCCTTCTAACTTTGCAATTACCTTTGATTAGCAAAGGGCACTTAAAGAAACATGATCACCAACTTCGCTTAGAAATTTTGCTCTAGATTTCAGCATGAGAGAAGCAAGCAGTGCACCAGGAGCTGAAGAGTAGCAAGGGAAAGCACTGATAAAAAAATGTTAGCCGTTGTAGTACTTTTAAATTTGCAGGCTGTAGGTAGGCTGATTTTCTCCATTTTTTTATATCTCTTTTAAGAGAAGATTAAAATCTTCATGAAATAAGACCTGATGAGAAGTAAATAAAGCCCTTTCTCATCTCTGGCTACATCCTGTCTCCTTAATCATACTTCCATTTCCAGTATACATCTGTCAAAGACCAGCTGCTATCTCAGCGGATAAAAAAAAACCTCAGGCTCCCAAAGCCAACACAGAAGGGATGATCATGCAGCTTCTCTGTATTTGTGGGCTCCAGCGAGTTTTCATCCCCAGCTTCAAGTGATGGATTAACCATGGTTGCTGCAGGCTAGTGGCAGACCAGGCATCAAGATCTAGCAACATCCCAGAGGAATATCCCAGTGCAAGTGCAACCTGAACATTTCCTAGGGAGAACAGATGAAGCCTGTGACAAAGTTCCCCTCAGCAACATACATCTCAACAGCCAGGAGCTCTCCCTCCAGCAATTCACAGAGTCTACCTTTGCTTGTTTTTGACAAGCTATCAGCATTCTTCTGGCCTCATATTATGTTTGGCCACGAGGCAGCATCTTTGGGAGTTACAATAGAGTGAAGCTCTGAGCACATCTAGTCAGGAAATAAATGATGCATAAAATGCCATAAAATCTCTTATGAACACACTGATGGGCCATGCAGCAGGTCTATCTGAGCAGCAGGTGAGAGCCATGAAGGATCTTGGTATTCTAGCTCGAGACTGACCAACAAAATTATTCCCTTCAGTCTGCAGACCTCTGGGTGTCAGAGGAAGCCAAGGCTCTGCAGGGGCAAGGCCCATCATCTATCAGTGATCCTGGGCAATGGGGGAGGTCCCAGAGGACAGAAGGCTTGCCAGTGTGACTCTCATTTATAAGAAGGGTCAGAGGGAGGATCTGGGGAACTACAGGCCTGTCAGCCTGACCTCGGTACTGGGGAAAATTATGAAACGGTTTGTCTTGAGAACACTCACAAGGCAAGTCCAGGACAAACAGGGGATCAGGCCCAGTCAGCATGGGTTTACGAAAGGCAGGTCCTGCTTG
>JAVJGG010000059.1:589786-605917 GCA_035590195.1 Aviceda cuculoides
AGGTGGTTGAGTCACCATCCCTGGAGGTGTTCAAAAAGCGCATAGATGAGGTACTCTGTAACATGGTCTAGTGGGCAGGGATTATGGTTGGACTCGATGATCCTGTAGGCCTTTTCCAACCTAAATGATTCTATGATTCTATGAAAGGCTGAAGCTTTTTCTAGCTGTCCCTGACTGCACTTCAGGGACACTGTTTGCATCCTTGTCTTTCAGGACAAATGATATAATTTATAGGTAAAAGAATATAATATATGAGCAGAGTAGACATTACACACTCCTATAATACACTTCTGTTCTAGGTCAGCTCTATGATGTGCTTTGGGCTGTCCTTCACAGCCCCTGTCCCAAAGCCCAAACTGAGATTCCTTCTCTGAAGCTTTCATGATTCTCTCCTCATTTCTTTCTTCTATCAGGCCACATGTTGAAGCAGCTTTGCTTATCAGCAGAAAGTAGCATTCCTCAGTAACCCATTTTACTTTGAATTTCATTTAGATAGATCTTCCAACAGCTCCAAAGAGGTCACTCTTGCAAGAGACATCTCTTTCTCTCAAAATCCAAGTGAGGTCTACTACTCCATCAAGTTTTCTTGCAAAATTAGAGCATGATTTGTAATTAATTTTTTTTTAAATTACTGTTGTTTCTTAGGCATGGGAGACACTACAGATTTAAAGATGTGATCAATGTTTCCTTGGCTATAATGGTGACAGAAAAACTACATAGGCTGAGCATTTATATATCACAGAATATTGTGGATTCCACACTAATTTACAGTACAGTAAATCAAGATTATGTAATCATTATTGCTACTTAGAACACCTATGGAAGCCTTATGTCCCCCTATAGCTAGATACAGTATATCGTTCAAGGAACTAGAGTATTTGTGTGTGAAAGGTCTGACTCCAGCAAAGTCAGTGAAAGTTTTGGAATGGAGTAGAAGTTTTTTGGACAGCCAAGGTTTCACCCCACTTTGTACTCCCATTAGTATAGACTAGGACAGCATCAGAGCCAGCCTAACTCCATACTCGTATGTTAATACAGGGCTGTCCTATGAAAGCATCTCACAAATAGGAACATTCTGCAGAATTAGCCAGAAAGAAAAAAATGCTGTACTGAAGTGCCACAAAGTACCTGAAGTAGCACTCAAAAGTTCAGTCAGGTTTCTCTTCAGGTACAGGATCACAGGTCTGGAGATCCTCCTTTTGATGGCTGACCAGTACAGATTTCCAGGAACATTAAGTCACATATCCCTTTGGTTCTTCAGCTTTCCTCACTACAAGCTGCCAAGAATCCCCAGCTCACAAGCACAGAGAAACTAAACTGATTTTTTCAGGCATGTGCTGGTCACAGAACAGAAGGTATACATATGTGGCTAGTTCATGCAAGCTGAAAATGAGTAGCATGACTTTTTTCTTCCTCAAAAGTACCCAGCAACTGTACTCAGCTTACTCAACCCGAATTCCATGCAGAGCAGATTTTTCTTTGTTGCAGTTTGTAAAGAGTTAATAGTTAAGCCCAGAGAAACAAACACTGAGAAAGAATAACACTATTATGGCTACATTACATACTTTAACATACTCTTTTAGGAGGCTGAGTACACATATTTGAAAGAAGAATTTTCAGACCATTAAGTACAATGCCTTCCCAAAGAAAACATTCTTGCCTGATCACTTCTAGAAATAGCCAATATCTGAAGCTACGAGAGCAAATTGCCATGGATCAAGTTAAAGTAGGATTTGAAACCAGTCCAGCTAGACTAGTGAAAAGGCTATATATTCACCTGCATTCTGAATTAAAGTGGATTTTTTTTTTTAAAACAACATAATGGGTTGAAAAGTCTATGCTACTTAGCAAGGAGGTATCAACAACTCAGAAATTATAAATGCAAAACATTTCCTTGAATTTATAAAGTAGGTTTTCTGTACAACGCATTAGGTGTAAAGTGGTATATAAAATCACATCAGCTTGTGCAAGACTGTTTGGCATTCTGAGACTTTTTTTTACATTATAGTATTTGGGAAAAAATCCAGTAGATTAATTTTAAAAAAAATGTGTAAGAAGGGTTAACACAGTAATTAAATGCGTCTTTTAGTTGTTTTATAGGCTTCCTCCTCACTTCAGTTTTATGAGCACTGCTGGAAAAGCTGGATTATTATTTTGTTATTTTCCAGCCCCTCAGTGTTTCCCTTTTCCCCAAGGATAATTTTATTTGCAATGAGGATTCATGAGAGAAAGCCCTCAGTAAAGCTAACATTTTCAAAACATGCAGTTTTGGATCCTACAAGACCTTCAGCAGACATCTCACTTTCCTGCTGAGCTCAGGAGGAAAGCTGCAGACATGGTCATTGGAAAGATTAATGTTCTAAGAGATTTCTTTTAAAAAGGAATAAGGCAAGATATTGGCACACAATTTGTATCTGTTTGGTTTAACAATTAAAATAAACCAAATAAAAGCTTACTGCACTGCATGCCTAAAAAAAGAACTTAGTGCTAAGAAAACTTGATATTGTTTCAACTTAGAAAGCATGTCTATCTCTATCACTGTGTTCTATGCATGCATATGCAGGACACAGATCTAATCAGTGGCTGAAGTCATGCTGTGTCAAAAAGACTAAAATATTACATTTATTAGATTTCACGGATGTAGCAGAGGTTCGTTTTTTCTGGGGAGCTATTTATAACATCTTATAATGAAGGCAAAAGGTTCCCTTCCCTGCGATCATACAAATATTCCTTCAGAAGGATTAAATCCTCTGAATTATAACTTGGAAATACTGAGCTCTGCAGTGAGTCCGATGGGAAGCTTGGCTCTGAATATGGCAGTTTTGTATCTCAATGGAATAGCTACATTGGTCACGTTTGTAACCCTGGCTGCCTTTAGAGTTTCGCAGCATTGGCTTTGTGCTTCCATTAACAGAAGCTGTGGGTTTCTAGGTGTCTGACAGCCACTTGAAAGTCAATTTGCAGTTGTTTATGCCTATTTCACTAAAGCTGCTCCTCATGGTATTAGCCAAAGGGACAGCAGCAAACATGTAGCACAACATTTCAAGTGGCCCATGAAAGGGAAGCTATGGGGAGCTTTACAGGCTGTTACTAGCAATCCTGCATTTCCACTTGGCAGGACTTGGACACACACAGAGTAATTCATTTGGATGTGGGGCAAAAATCACTAAGAGCTGGACTGGCTTAGGATTCCCTGGAAGATCATAAAAATAAATTGATGTCCTGGATATATTCCTAAGATTCAACCTGTTTTCCCCCATTACTTACTGTATTTCAACACTTACACATTATTCTCTTCATGGTTGTCTAGCCAACCCCATTTTACATTTACTACATTTTATCTTTTAGGGATTAATTAAACCCAGCAGCTCTGCCTCTTCCCCCTGCCTGTAAAATAATACCCCAAACATAGTTACAACACTTTTATCTTCCAAGTTTTACCTATCTTTTCATTCTCCAACAAGACACTGCTGTTGCCAAGTCTCAGGTGACACTATATTCAGTTTGTGTTATCATGAGACTTCATGCTTGTAAAATTTACCACAAAATCCATTTTGCTTCTTGCCAAAGGAATACGCTCTAGTATACAACCTGGCTTTAATTTTACATTACATTTCTTCTCTATATGGTGTGAAGTAAACTTAAAATGGAATAGTATAAACAGATGTAATGATTCCTCCGAACTTGTAAAGAGGCTGGAAAACACCTAGGACAAGAAGCAAGGGTTGACCAATTCACTTTATAAAGTCAAACTGACAATTATGAACAAGTTATTCTAGCTTGAAATTATCCTTCAGTCTTTCCAGGCCATGACTGGCTATGCGGTGTTTGACTTTCACAGACCAAGTGCATTATCATTATTTTGTGCCTTTTAACATCACCCACACAGTCAATGTGGGACACCATGTAACACCAATGCAACAGTGGGGAGGAGATAATTCTGCATCTCAAGAGAAGAATGTCTCAAAACAGTATTAAATACACTCACACGCATGTGGACCCCCAAACCCCATCGATCTACAGGCCCTACCATCTGGAACCATGTCCAAGTTGGAGGCACCAGGAGCACTTGCTGAGCTCTACATTTGGATGCACACCCCACTCGCGTCCCATGTTCATCATGTGTGTTAGACTTCAGTGTAGATCACTAAGAAGAGTCTAGTATGTTCATGAGGACAAGGAGAACAACCTCTCTATGCTCCCTCACGTCCCCCAACCCCCCATTTTGCTTGGGGAGTAAGGCTTGAGGATGAACTGCAGAGCACAGCTGTACCAGCATATCAACATAGTTTTAATCTGCCTCCAGTTACAAATATATTAACACATCAAAGTCACAGAATTTCCTCCTACTATCACCTCCCATAAAAAAGATTGATCAAAATTAAATAAGAAAAGGTCATAGTGCTGGAGAGATAGAAGCAAATTTTTGCATACAATAAAAATATCCCCAGTGGATTGACATGAAACAGAAGTACATTTAATGTAGCACATAATGAAAGAGAAAGCAAATCAGCCATTAATTAGCCATCTTTTATCATTCCTGAAGACAGCATCTAGCATCAGTCAAAGCCTGGGGTAACAGCTCAAGAGTATATCAAAATAAGCATCACATATGCCATGCTCAATTTCTGCCCCATTTGCTGAATACTTCAACTCATAATCCAGATGTTTCAATAGGAAGCCTCACCATCTCCTTTCCAGCAACTGGAAGTGTGGCACCAAATAAAACACTGGCATCCATTCCTGAGTGAAGAGTTATACCAACATTAAGGGATACAATCCTAATGTTGCTAAAGTGTGATCTTGGGAGTTTTCAAAGGCAAACTTTTGTCTCCAGAAATATATCCAAGATGGACTTGGATTGTCTAAATTAAACTCCTGCTTTTAATCTGCTTCTAGAAGATCCAGCCTCTAAGATTATTTTGAGTAATTTCTTACCTTGGATGTAATGTGTCATTTTCTTTAACGACTGTCCTACTAAAAGGTTGGTCTTTCCTCCAGGCACTTGCAATTCCAAGTTTTCTTCAATATTTAATGGTGCTTTCAGCTTAATCCAGTATTTCCTCTTTTTCCAAAGCCTCATTTGCACTGGGCAGGTAAACTTCAAGTAAACTTCAAGATTTGAAGTCTTGATAGTTGGAAGGGAAAAAAAAAAATTAGGGAAACCTTCCACAGTGCCAGGTCAACGTCTAAGCATGTACTTCAATTAGATGCTTAAGTCTCATTAAGATATGCTTCTCTGTATACAGATAATGGCTCAGAACATTTCCTAGTTAAGTCCCTCAAACCAGCATATTGGCTGCTTCATACTGGCTCTTCAGCTTCCAAGACAACATGTCAGGAAGTACATTTGATCAATACATCATAACAGCTTTGCATTTAGAAAGTCTTCTTGAAACCATCCTTTGCATGCACTGTGAGTACTAAAGCCATGTGACAAGACTCGTTTAACCAGCATCTGTGAAAAGAGCCACCCACACACTCACCCCCCCACCCCCAACTTGTGATGCTATACACTTATTCAACACAAAGATGTAAAGTTGGAAATTTGTTTTCAAAGAACAGATTTTTCCTCCAGCTATACAGAAGGATCCTCAGTTTTTATTCTAGGATAGAATTGAGACTCACGATACACACCTTTTTAAATCTAGCCATGGTTATCAGCACTATGTATAGGCAGTATTTAAGGAGTTTATTCCCATTTATTGAAGTACTCCAATGGTTATTTGCATTGCAGTAGTTTCTTTGCCTCTTTCATTGTGTCACATAATATTTTGATATACAATTTTTAAAAGTAGAAGCTCTGTATTTTACACTTGTGTACTGTGTTGGTTTTGGCTGGGATAGAGTTAATTTTCTTCATAGTAGCTAATATGGGGCTATGCTTTGGATTTGTGCTGAAAACAGCGTTGATAATTCGGGGATGTTTTTAGCTGTCCCTGAGCAGTGCTTACACAGAGCCAAGGCCTTTTCTGCTTCTCCCCCCACCCCACCAGCAAGTAGGGTGGGGGTGCACAAGAAGTTGGGAGGGGACACAGCTGGGACAGCTGACCCCAACTGACCAGAGGGATGGTCCAGACCATAGGACGTCATGCTCAGCATATAAAGCTGGGGGAAGAAGGAGGAAGTGGGGGTACACTGGGAGTGATGGCATTTGTCTTCCCAAGTAACTGTTACGTGTGATGGAGCCCTGCTGTCCTGGAGATGGCTGAACACCTGCTTGCCCATGGGAAGTGGTGAATGAATTCCTTGTTTTGCTTTGCTTGCATGTGCGGCTTTTGCTTTACTTAAGCTGCCTTTTCCTCAACCCCCGAGTTCTCTTACTTTTACCCTTCCAATGCGCCTCCCCCATGCCTCGGGTGGGGGGGAGCGCAATGAGTGAGCAGCTGTGTGGTGCTTAGTTGCCGGCTGGGATTAAACCACAACATGTACAAGAGACACTCCACAGCAAGTAAGGAGCTGGATGTGGCCTCATGTGATTAAAGCTGGTTAATGGTCTGTGCACCAGATCCCACTTCAAGATTATTTCCGATTAGCAAGAAATACATTTGGACTAATGCAGCCTTTCACTGCCAATTTGGTACCCAGACAAGTCATTATCAAGGGCTGAAACAGTGAAATGGTGAACACAGTGGCATGGAAGTAAATAGGCCACCTTTAACTGGAAAGCATCCCAAAATGATGACCGGAAAGCAGCAGAGGCACCTCAGAGGGCATCCCCCGGCAGTTCAAGACAGCCAGGTAAGTGATCATTCACCTTGTCTGACTCCTGCGGCCCCCACCCACCGGGGAGCAGCAGGCAGCCAGGGCTGGTGCCAGAGACCAGCGGCAGCCCTGACAGAGAGGTAGAAGAGGCAGCCAGAGGAGAAACCCTGCAGGACCTGAGTCACACTTCTTGCTGCTTCTCCAGCAAGCAGCAGGGATGACTCGTAACAGGGCTCTAGAGGGTCAGGGTGCGTCCATGGGGGCTGCCACCTCCTCCTCCTCCATCTGCAGAGCTGTGACCCTGCACCTCTGCGCTTCAAGGTGCTGGCACCACTTTGATAGTAATAAAATGGATACTCTTGGCTGCTTGCACATTTTCCGGAATAGCCATTCATTCCTGACCAGTACAGAAAACTCAATAAGTATGAACTTCACGTCTCTGGAAGATTTACCTTCTACTAATACAACCTACCTCCCAAACTCCCATATTCCAGCAGTCATTTAGAAGAACTGTCTGGACAAACAGCTGTTTGTCAAGAATGAGAGGAAAGACATGGACTTAAAAGTACACTGCAGCAAGCACAGTCTGGTACTTTTGAGGTGGTTTAACAGCAAGAGGTTTGGCTAGTTATACAACAACTTATATTGAGAACATCTGGCATCTCTGATGAGATACTTGGTATTTCTCCTTATAATTAGATCTCATTCTTACATGAAACAATATTCAAACCACTAACCAGTAAGCATAAATGAAATCAATCCTACTGAATGCCAGTTGACACAAGGATATGTCCTATTTGCCTTCCAGGCAATGCCCCCAAATACACTGATGGTTCTTGTATTGCCCTTGTCTTTCCTATTCATGGGTAAGCCTCACTGTGGAACAGCAGTTTTTCCTCCATGGAGCAGGTGAATAAAATTATTATCCACACTTTTTCTAGTTGAATTAACATGCTATTGCCTCCAGAAGGATAAGGCTGAAGCATTAAACCCAAGAAGCAGTTGTTCCTCTTAACCTAATACATACCAGAAACACCAAAACAGCAGTCACCACGCAATAACTGGCTTCCTGAAACACTGCAGATCTGAAATCTTTACATCAGCTCCTGACTGATCAGAAAAATAATAAATAGAAGAGGCAAGGGTTCCCTCACTGCTACAGTTAATAAACATAATATTTAAAAATATATATCTTTAGAGACCTGTTCATGTTTCATCCTTGAAACCCAAACAACAATTCCATTTGCTACAGAGAGATTAGGCATTCAAGGAATGTGAAGTGCCAGGAAATGAATCCAGAGTTTATTTTAATAGATTCATTGTTACCTGCAGACACAGACTAAGCAAACATTTCCTTCAGCAATAAAGTCAACAGCAGCCTTTCCAGCTGCTGTAATGACTGCCTTTTTTGACATCTCAGTTGATAGTTGTCTGCTCCATATTAGTTTGTTGAACTGACACCCACACAATAACAGAGAAAACGGAGACAGTTTTAATTTTAATCTCCACACTCTAAACAGATGAGCAGTTTCCTCACATACTCATGGTATAATTAAGAAGTTATATCAAACAAAACAATTATCAGACAGGGAGCTGAATTACCCAGCACTTCAGAGATCCATAAGGCAGAAGCTGGCAATGGCTGAGGACTCATCCCTATTTAGGCCCATAGCTCCCTGCCGCAGCCCATGAAGCTGTCTGCAATGGGGTACAGCACTGAAGCTCTGTGGGGGTTGTCAGAGTTTTGCCACATGGTAGATATTCACTTACAAAAAATGAGCTATATTAAGGATATTCAGGGGCAATACTAGGCAGCTGAAGAATCCCTCCCTCTGATTTTGTTTGCTCTCATTTTTATGACTAGCATTGTTTATATCAAAAATGCAGAAGCATGAGAAAAGTTACAGAAAATGGTACTGACAACAAAAAACTTTAATTTTCCTATTCCTTGAACTTCTTCATCCCCATTCATGCTGGGGAAGGAGCAGACTTTGTATTATCTTCTGGGTCTTACGGGCTGAGGAGTGTGCTGGCAAGTGATTCACCTCCCAGCTGTAGGGATTTTCCTGTCCATTTGAATTACTGGGCTGCTGTGATGGGGAATCATTTATTTCTGTGCCTTCCCTCCCCTCCTCCAGCATTTTTACACACTCATACAGAAAGGTACGTGCTTGCTTACATCCATGTATGTATGTGTAAACACACACTTACACACAAAGCAGATCTTGTTTCTGTGGCACTATAAAGCAAAAAGATTCTGTTACGTATCAGAAACAAAACCCAGCAAGCAGTTTTATGTCTAAAGGTAAATGAATGACTTGCTATACTAGTGTGTAAATAAGAAGTCTTAATGTATACCACAGCCAAGGCATACATGGCTGAGGAACTCCAGAAACTAAAGTGTCAATCGGCAGGATTCCACTAGTGTCACCACTCTGGCAAAGGGTCAGATTTAAGAATGATTTCTTGCTTTCTTGAAACAGGAACTAGAAACTCAGGAACTTCACCAGTCTGGAGTTCCTGTAGTTACAGTGGTGCCAGAGAACTACCACAATTCATAGACACATACACACACACCTCCTTCAGCTGATTTCATTGCTGTCACAACAGTAGAGCTCAGTGGATGTTACCCAGAGCTACAGGGCTTGCTAAGAACAATTCCTGAAGTTGCTGTAATTCCTTGTGACTTAAAGCTTATTTTTTATCACATACATAATAAAAGCCTTTTCTCTGCATTGAAACAGCCAAAAGTAACTTACATTGCTTTTCTTGTCTTTCACTTGAAATTTCAAGAGCTGTAGATCTCTTATCAAGGCATATTCCCCAATAACATGCAAGGAGAAACCAGGGGAATACTCCCCTTTGCTAACCATGGCATTCTAGGTATAAATCAATAACAAAACCACAAACACCCAGTGTCATTTGGGTACCTTCACCCTAACCTACCTGCTACTTCAGAAGATGTATGGACCCACCAGTCCCAGGTCATCTCTGCCAGCCCCACACTGTCCTTCTAAAGAATCTGAAAAAGCTGAAATAGCATGAGAACTTGTATTTAAGCAACTGAATCCCACCCCAGGTGTTTAGACTACACATTTTATCTAGGATCCATCTGTATGCAATGAAGAGAGTAAGTGTCTTCAGCAGGTGATTCATCTAACTTAATAGCTATATCCTGTAATGGGTAGTCCTACTCATTTTTCAGGATACTTGATAGATAGCTGTTGTTTTCAGGAGCTCAGTCTCAGATAGATAGCCTAAACAAGGCATATTCTAAAAGAGATGTGTGAATACTTGCTATTGCTAGGAAGGTCAGTAAATTTCATATTTATCTACCTTAAAGATAGTAGCAAGAAAAAAAAAGAAAGAAAAAAGTCTAAGTAAAAAAAAAGCCCAGACCCTCAAAAAGCAGGGCACACTTCCTTTTCAGATAGATAATCTTTTTTTTTTGTATGCAGTATTGTCCTCTTCCTAGCAAAGTATTTAAGTCAGAGAACAACGACAGCATAGGCTGTCAGATATCTGATGCACATAATCACTTGTATGGTCTGTTTTCCCTTCTCATCAATATAGTTTAGGCAACATGACAGATGTAGCTTTTATTTGTTTTCTTGTTTACTTTAATGGTATCAGGGTGACTTGCTGCCTGCATGAAGGCCATTTCATTGGCCTTTAAAAAAAAAAAAATGTGGCAAATATTGACAGTGACCTGAACAAAAGGCAGGAACCCATTATTCTGCTACCAAGTATAAAATTATATTTTTGTTATCATGCATCCCTGGGTACATAAACCTCAAATTTTGTGGAGAATTTCAAACAAAGAAAAGAAACAAAAAACCCTGTTTGCTCAGTGCCTATATATACCGGAGAAAAGACCCCAAATCTATGGCAATTTTTGACTTCAAAGCTAGTATGCATAGGTTGGATGTGTACTAGTAAATCAATCCTATCCATGACTGTCCCCTGGTTTTGGGGCCAGGAGCCATGGAGCACCCTGAGCCCACCGAGGACCCTGAGCCCTGGCTCCCCTGCGTAGCCTGGCTGCGGGCAGGCTGTCCATGGAATCCCTGGTCCACGCTAACTCCAATAGTCATACCCAGGAACTGTTCACTGGGGCTGGCGTGAGGCTCGGTGCCCCTCTGGCCATCACGTTGAAAGAAAGGCTGTGAAGGTGAAGAGGACCCAAACTGCTGGCGTTGAGCCCTGGTGCTGGCAGGGCTGCTCCCCACAAGAGCCAGGCATCTGCAACAGGAGCAAGGGAGCTGTTGCAGGGGCATCTGGGAATAGAGCAGTGAGATTTTCCTGAGGAAGATGAGGACCCAGTTGTGCAAATGGTAGAGAGCTGTATGTTGGGGAACAGGAGGTTCTTCACACCCTGAGAGTCAGCTGGGTGCTATCCAAAATCTGCATCAGTATTCAGACATTCAGCATTGGCTACAACTGAAGGGGAGCCAGCAAAAAAGACCACAGATACTGCCTGTGCTCAGAGATGACAAATGTGATAAAGTAAATGAAGTTTTGAATGAAATCTGTGACTGGGTTGAAGAAAGACCCCCATGTTTCTCTTCAATGTTTTCTAGAAGTGCTAGTATCTCAAGAACACTTTGGGTTGTTTTAAGACTTTTCATGAGTCTTTCTATAGCTGCTTCTCCTGTTTAACACTAATAATCCCGAGGATGTTCAGGTCTTGCTACATGTGAATATGAGGATACTAACCAAAGCCCACAGAAGATTTTCATGTGTGAGCTGTACTGACTGATCTTTTCTCACTGAGACTGGGAATTGGGGGCAAATGCTGCCTATTAGACTTAAGAAGTGCTGTAAGTGTTTAATAGAGATGATGTTTTATTTAACCAAGAAATGGCTAAGAAAGAGCCAGTGTTGTTTTACAATACTTTATCCCAGAATTCACAGAAACTTTGTGTTTTTTACTTCCAAAACGTCAATCAATTTTGCAGTGTCCCATCAAGAGGATGCCTTCTTCTGCTAGAAATGCAAAATCTTATGCAGAAAAGAGGCCCAGTTATTTATTTTAGAGAGAGAATACAAAGTAAAGGCTCACCATAAGAGCTCTTGGTTCCTTGGGCTGCTTATTTAAAACAAGGCTTACAGTATAAAGCAAGAATATAAAGATACCTATGTTTAGAGTACAACTTCAGGGAGGACAGAGAACAGCAGGATCGCTTCTAATAGCGTTCCCTCTTTATATGTGCCTTTGAAAATGTAGTAAAGATATCCTGTATTCTCTCTTTTTCTCAAGCAGCTGAGGGAACCATTCTGGGTCATAGCTTCTCAGATTTTCAACATCTCTTATTAAGTAAGTTGAGACACGGACAGACATTTACAATGATACCACTCTTTTAGGTTCCAAATGATTTGTTTATCATATAATCGTTTATGGCTAAAAAAAATTAGATGTCAAAATTAAATCATTTTGTATATAGCATTGTGAATGTAAATGGACATTTGATCACTAGCTGACACAATGGATTGTCTCCCTGAGAATAATCTGAGTATTAGACTTATGTGTGCTTGCCTGCCATCAAGCCTATAATAAGTTAAGCTACTTAATATGATTAGCTTCCAAAATGGAATTTACTGAATCAGAGAAGACAGGAGAAAATGAGGAAATAAAGTTTTCCTTACTGCTGAGTATTACAAATACTGCATGTCATTTTGGCTATGGAAATCTGAGTTTTAATTGTTTGTTGTTTTAATTTATGGGACAGAGCAGAAGTCACAGAAACACTGTCTTCTCCTCAGATGACACTTTAAGTGATAGGGTATAAGAAGCTCAAATTTAGATTTGGTTTATGAGAAAATAATTCACACAGTACATCAGTTCTACCAGAGGCATCATATAGAGATAGAAGGCCATCAGAGTCAGGGTTTCTGAGTTGTTCTAACAAGGTCCATGTCCTCTGGATCCACAGAGATAAATCTGAGACCTGGCTTTTGTCTCTGGTTTAGTATGAAGTAGGATCTTGTTGTCTGTCTGCCTTTTGGTAGAGAGGTCAAGAGCCATGGCTGTCTCTATTTCCCCAAAGAAGCAACCTTTTCTTCATTAAAAGACTGACAAGTCATAGTGCAGGGTTCAGTTGAGAGTCCAGACATGAAATAACTGTAATTTAAAGAAAAATAAAAGACTTTCGGGTTTGATAATCAGAAAAAAACAGGAGGAACATTAATAACTATAGCCACTTCCATTGGCAGCGGTGGTATTAATTAATGTTGCCAAAACAAGAAATTTATCTTATAGTCATGAAAAAGTTGCAAAAGCAGCTTCAGTGTAAGCGATGTCCTATTCAGCTGAGTTTTTAGGGGTTTAACTTTCACTCAGCATAAACATACAGATAAGCCATTAAGTGATGCTCAGCTTAGTGAGGATCTAAAAGAGGAGTTGGCTTCTTCCCTAGTGTTACCTGGAAGGTAGCCTTTAGCCTGGAAAGGATGGGGCAGAACTGTACTGGGAAAGCATTTAGCCGAAGGGATGTCAGCTGAGCTGCACGTGGTTTTGCAGGTCAGACTCTGGTTCCTGCAGTTAGGTATGAGGAAGCACATTTTTCTCTTTTGAAGGAAACCAGTTCTGAGAAAAGGCATAAAACTAGCAGGAACACAAACTCATTGAATCTCAGGGAAGAAAGTTTTATGCAAATATAAGTCATGTTTACTTAGAATTAAGCTTCTGGAGTTATTCACTCCCTGATTAAGCAGTGTGAAGAATTGCGCCAATTAAATGGAATAGACCATAAGAGAGAACTTCCCTGTCACGGTGTTTTATCTGGGGGCTGCCTGCGGCAGGAGCATTTCAAGTAGTTGCAAACTTTTTAAAAATTTGTGTTTAATTTATTCATTCTTTCAGTCTCAACAATCTTCAGCTGAAGGCAAATGGGAGGTCAGGGATACATGGATGCGTAATAATCAAAAGCTTCTAGGAAAGCACCGCGTTTATCCCTTCTTCTGGGAAAGGCAGAGAGCAACCCTTTATTTTTACCAAGATAGATATAATTATTGCAGTTCTCTTTGTACAGTTTTATTGGAGATTCTTTTAAAAATCATAATAGGAGGGAGAAGAAAAGATGGCTTTTTCCCAAAAGCTAGGAGAACCTGAAAAAAATCTTATTTATCACTACATAAAAGGAATACACTGTTCAAGAGATGTCTGCAAGCTGGCCTCTCACTGCTTCGAGCCTAATTTGGTTGGAGAGAAACAGAAAAATAGTGGCCCTTGAAAACTCAAAATTTCACTGCTAAAATCTGGTTTAATGTTAACACGGACCTTCAGCTGCCATTGCCACAGTCAGATGTTTTCAAAGTATTGATTTTCTTGTACTGATGATAAAATGCTATGAGAGTATTTGTCCAGTGAGTGCTTAGTGAGTTTTTTTCAAAGTTAAGTACATTATCTCATCTGTTTTGGAACATTTTTCTTTCAGAGAAACCGTTTGACATTAGACTGCTGTGAGTATGACTGCCTGCCAAGTCTCCTTTGTCTCTTCAATATTTAATTACAAGTCCAAAGAATGACACAAACGTAGGAAACTGTGGTCTGAAAAGCTGTGCTTACTGCAACCCATTTTTCTCAACAAGGAGAACAACAAAGTCAGAGCAAGGTTTTTGGCCAAGCGAAACAATGAGAATTTTTTGCATGAATATTCATTCATATTTTCCAAGACTTCAGCTGGTTACACTGGTTCTGCCTGCCTTCCACAAATTTCACATTTCTTGTCGAGAACATTCATCTTGGAAACGAGGTCCCATAAGAGTTATGCCAACCCGCATAGCCAAGTGACCGCGTGGCATGGCTGTGGGTGTAACTCCACCTCCACAGTGTGACCTCACTCTGATCTCTCCTCTCCACCACACTGCTGACATCCGCTCCTGGAGCAACCTCACACTTGCTACCACTTTGGCCGTGTTCTTGACACGAGTGTGGTGCGTATTCGCTGTGCTGGTCCAATGGATCTCCATGAGTTTAGGCATGTCCTGGTCTTCCTTACAATAATCCCTGTACGGTGTGGTATAACTCAAAGAACCTTTTGAAAAGCAGGATCAACCCATTCTGATATACGGAGAAAGGACTTGAGAACAAACCATCCACATGAATCATTCTGTTATGTTTAGAAGCTTGTCATCAGGTGATGCACCAGTCTGGTCCCTTAGCTGATCACCTTCCTTGAGGGAAGATTAATTTTTTAGCATCTGTCAGAGCCCTCGCATTCTTCCCTGTGTCTGTTCTCTGGACCATCAAGGAATGAGCTCCTGCAGGTCCAAAGGGAGACTGAATCAGAATCTGAGGGCCTTTCCCCCACCTTTCTGCCCATTTCCTCTGACTCTTTGGTGATTTAAGCCAACACAGTCATGTGGCAAACCATTTTACAGTGCTAATACACAGCTACAGAGCAATCCCCAGCTCACTAGGGTGTATGTCCCACAAAATACAGTTTCATTATTATTTGCCCTGCCATCACTTACGCAGAACGCTTTGGTTCTGAAGGAAAATTAGGGACAATAAGAAAATTAAAACAATGACATATTGCTAAACAAAGGAGGAAAAAAATTGCCTCAGGAGGACTCTTCAGGTCAAGAAAAACAGGGATATCCCTGGTTACCCTTCAAGTGATTCTCCCAAAAGGCCGACAGTGCTATATCATCTTTTCTTAAACCATCTATTTTTGCCCTTTTTATAGTCCTGAACAGTAATTTATTCCTGGATTGGCTGAAATATTAAGTCCCTGGTGTTGCCACTATGATGCTTAGGCAGAACATACTGCAAATGTGGAAGAACAACTACTTGTGTGTGCAGTTATGTGTGTCAGAAATGTTGAGAAAGAGGGAAGGTTTTCTTGAGGAGGCACACAACTGTATTGATCTCAAGTGAAGCAGGGGACAACTCACCGTGACAGGGACTTACCTGGCCCGGGGAACTGACCCATGAATCAGCCTTGCTGGTGATGGGTTTCCTTAGGCTACGAGCTCAGCTCAGTTTTTCACTGGGGGAGCCTCAGTTATTTCTTCCAACACCGATACTCAAGTCTTTCATTTTACTCTTTACACAGTGAGCCTAGGCAAGCCTTTTTAGACCCAGCTCCTGCTGGCCTTCAAATACTCCTTTGGGTGAGAAATGTCCATCCTAGAGGGAGTATCTTGAGGCAAGACAGGGCTTTGAGGGATCTTTAAGGGACCTTGCAGAGCATCATTCAGTTTTTGCTGGGAAACACCATTTCCTCTGCAAAACTCCTTCACTGTCTATAAGCCAGAACTAGGGAATTCACAATTATTTTTTTGTCAAAAGCAATTTATTAAAATTGTCATAATCATTCTGTCTTCATCCATACTGTGGTGGGTTGGTCGAGATAAGGACAGGAGAGATCACTCACTAATTACCGTCATGGGCAAAACAGACTCAACTTGGGAAAATGAACT
>JAVJGG010000059.1:617628-651865 GCA_035590195.1 Aviceda cuculoides
CCTGTGGATCTGTGGAGAGAGGAGCCCACGCTGGAGCAGGTTTTCTGGCAGGACTTGTGACCCCGTGGGGGACCCATGCTGGAGCAGCCTGTGCCTGAAGGACTGCAGCCTGTGGGAAGGACCCACGTTGGAGAAGTTTGTGGAGGACTGTCTCCCATGGGAGGGACCCCATGCTGGAGCAGGGGAAGAGTGTGATGAGTCCTCCCCCAGGGAGGAAGGAGCAGCAGAAAAAACATGTGATGAACTGACCATAAACCCCATTCCCTGTCCCCCTGTGGGGGTGGAGGTAGAGAAAATCAGGAGTGAATTTAAGCCCGGGAAGAAGGGAGGGGTGGGGAGAAGGTGTTTTAAGATTTAGTTTTGTTTCTCATTACCCTACTCTGATTTGATTGGTAACACATTAAACTAATTTCCCCAAGTCAAGTCCATTTTGTCTATGATGGTAATTGTTGAGTGATCTCCCTGCCCTTATCTCAATCCATGAGCCTTTTGTCGTATTTCCCCCCGCATCCAGCTGCTGAAGGGAGTGATAAAGCAGCTTTCGTGGGCACCTGGCATCTAGCCAGGGTCAGCCCACCACACTGAACTAAACCAGAAAGCAGATGTGGGCATGACTTCTTTTTCCATTCGCTTTTCCTCTTTCTGAACTTACTGACCACATCTGGATTTTTGGAAACAGAGAGGGAGAGTGAAGTTTCATCACAAGCAAAGCTTGGGCTAAGGGTGATCTCAGGATAGCTGCCGAACAGCTGGCCTTCCTCCCCTGGAGAGGAGGTAATGTTTAAAAACAGGGTACTGATGACTCTTGCAGAGCTCAGCCTCCCCAAGCAGCTTCCAGCAGTGGTGATGCAGGAGGGGCAGGGGAAGGGGTCTGCTTGGAAAATGTTTCCCTGTGATCAGCATTCTTCAGAAAGCTCTTTGGCAAGCAGCAGTAAAATGAGGACGCAGCCCTGAGGGAGCATGTAAAATAAGGGCAATGAGATGAGTCACTAGTAAATATGCTATAATAGAAAAAACATGGGGCAATGTGGATAAACTGGCGAAAGGTGGTACCAGTCTCCAGATTAGTTCCTGTAATGGAGGACTTCCCATCAATACAACATGGGATCTATTGAGAGAAATTTGAGGATTGCTTACTGGCCATGAAAAAATGGTTTTGCCCATGTTCCTGAAAATGAACATATCCTAGATGTCTTGTGAAGGTTATGGGCTAAGATAGCCAGCTTGGCATTATTGCAAGAAAGGAGGACTGCCTTGAACCACCCCCGCTTCCCGCCAGCAGCTTTCCTGTGAAGGAGCAGAGGAGTCAGGTGAAGTCTCAGGCCTGGGGAAAAACAGCATTACACAGTTCCCACCTCAGCCTCCCTCCTGCAGGCTTCAGCTGTTTAAAATCAGCTGCCTTCGCTGGCAACAGGCCAGCTCGCCTCCGTGAACGAACCTGCTCCATATGCTAGGCTGACAAACCCCCCCACTTTCTTCAGAAACACCTAAGTCTTTGGCTTTCCTTTTGTTTCTGCTGGCTTTAGTCCATTCTTAGTCATCGCTGTGATAGCAATGGCATCCAAAGCCTGCCCCTTCCTACTGTCCGCTAAGGATGCAAAATACAAATGGTGCATAGCATAACAAAAATAATTAACATTTTCCATTTCCAGTGCTGTGTAAATACCGACCATCTAATCTTCACAGCAAACCAGACAAACATTTCTGCTCTAGTTATTGCCTCCAGCACCATAAGCTACATGATCCCCAGCCGGAGCTCCCTGGATCCTTCTCTGGGCTGTTCTCCTGATTGCTTGGCAGCTCTACAGCACACTCCGTGCTCGCTGCTTTCGCTCTTCCTACAGTGACAGTCACCAGCACCAGCAAGCCGTCCTCTGTAGGTCACACAAGATCAAAAAGTCCTGACCATTTTTGTTTTTCCCTTTTTCTCTTTCCCTTTTGTAAAGTGAGGGACCATCACCTCTCCTTTCTTTAATCCTCTGTTTGTTCATCTTTTTTGGCTGCACACCAAAATCTTTACAGAGCGGGAAGGGTATTTTTACAATGGGTGCACTACAATCCAGGCTTGGACTGGGGCTCTGCTTTTCAGACCTCAGACATTGCTGCAATATAAAAACCACCACTAGACTGGGCGTACCCATTGGAAAGTAATAATAGGGACCACTTGATAAAAGGTCTTGGCCATTATTTTCTCAAGGTGTTTTGTCCAAGCACCGATGTTTTAGTGAAGCTAAAGAAATATATTCAATTTGCCTTAATTCTTTTGTGCAATTTCTGCCTCAGGGTGTTATATACTATTACTGTGTGCTGCTAAATACCTCTTGCATTTATTCCAAGGTGACTAAAATAATAATTTTTCTAGTTACTAAAGCATTTGGAGGGCTTCCAGGATGGAAGTGAATACAGAAATGCCAAACATTCACTATTCTAATAGATAGCCATCAGTGCTTTGTGAACTATCCCGTTACATCAAAAAGATATCATTCTGATTTCACAAAGGGTCTTGAGAACATTTGCTTTAAATAGAAAGACCCTATTTCTACTATACCAAGAACACTGTTAACATCGATCCAGGTACTCTATGAGCAATCTAATCTTTT
Organism: Aviceda cuculoides; assembly: GCA_035590195.1. Classification (NCBI taxonomy): domain Eukaryota; kingdom Metazoa; phylum Chordata; class Aves; order Accipitriformes; family Accipitridae; genus Aviceda; species Aviceda cuculoides. Next base: position 620,229 of record JAVJGG010000059.1, read on the forward strand.
CATCGTGGCACTACTGAAAATCTGGTCTAGTACATTGGTAAAAGTGCATTTTTCAAAGTTACCAACATTATAAAAGCAAATCCTTACATTTTTCATTAATTAAAAAAGGCTTATAATAGCATTAACGATCCTTTCATTGGAGTGTGTCATTTAGGTAATGGCAGCCTAGCACATTAACTTCCCTTGGCTTTGCCTTGGCCTTTTAACTCCTCCAACTGATTATTACCTAATTTGTAAAGTCTCCCAAATGGGTCATTAGCTCTTAAATAGATTTCTCCTGCTGTTTGGTATATACCCTAGAAACAGTAGGCTGTCAGAGAGATAACTGGTTTCAAAGTAGCTCTTTCTGGGAAAAAATAGTTAAAGAAATGCCAGATTAAATTAAGTTCGTGAAATGAATCATGGCTTGAAATATCCCTGATACATGATTAACTAAGACATCACACACAGAATGTTTTTTTCCACTGGCATCAGACCATATGCAAGCATATGTGCCCTTGTAAGCACCTGCAACTCCTGCTGCTTCCAATCCGTAACAGCAATCGTGCAACCAGGCAGTCATCTAATGTGCTAAACTAGGAAACCAAGGAGAAAGGCTCACGGGACCAGGTCCTGTACTCGTGACACGGTGACGTTCCCTCTCTGCCTCCCCAGCTCAGCCTGGAATTTGTGAACCAAAGGCAGAGCAACCTGAGACCACAAGAAAATCAGTAGCATTTGGTCCAAGTACAGGAACTGCCCAGGGCAACGCTACATTCACCGACCAATTAGTGACAATGTCCACTGCCAAGTGCAAAAAGCAAAAGATCGATTGCGCTTTCTGAGCCACAGATTACATTTCTGTATTTTTTTTTCATACTTTACAATACGATGTAGGGCATGAGACTGAAATAAGTCAGTGTAACTAGGTAAAAACTCTTTGTACTAACCCACTCATCTGCAAGCTATTCATGTGAAACAGAAGAAAATGACTACTGGTTGGCAATACCTGCGCTGCAGAACTTTGAATATGGAGGTGTTGAACAAATTACATGTTTCCACACAAAGAAAATAACACTTAAGGTATAACAACACTTCAACTTTTTCAACTAAACTCAGCTAATACAACTTTAGTTTTAGCAAATGCTTCCATTTGTTTATGCAGAAACTTCTCTGTTCTATTCTTTTACTTTTATAAATCTTTCAGACACCCTCCTCCTCTGTGGTGCTCTCTGTTTCACTTCTTTTCAATGCAGTCATCACCTCTTTCTGAAAATAGGCCACTCTGTACTAGTTTTACCTGGTTTGCTGAAAGGGCAACACCTTTATATTTTATGCCCTTAGCAAGGACAAGAGATGTGGTGTCCTTTGAGATTAAAATCAATTGTCTGGTATGGCCCAATATATGTAGATCTGCAGAACATTAATTAGCACACTAAAATCAACATCCTCACTAGTGTTTTCATAGCAAAAAACCAGCTCTCTACCCCTATGAAATTCTCAATTTCCTATTTCCATAATTTTCCCCTGGAATAAGTAATGTATACATTGTAGGTACTTCGGTTGCTATGACCTTCATGTAATATCATCAGAGGCAACAAGCAATCGCCAAGCTGAAAAACAGAGGACTTGTGATCAAAGACTTTTAGCTATTTTCCAGAAATGCCTTTTTATTTAAGAAACCTGCTTTATAACTTGTTCTGACAAATGTCACATCTGGAGAAATTCTTCCTCTAAGGGAAGGTTTATGATCTATAGTATAGTTTTCTTTCTCTGTATTTTTCAGGAGACTGGATTCATCAAATACAAACTGCTCTTTGATTTGTGCATCTGCATGTTCAGCACAAAGAAATGAAATGGAAAAATGACAATACTCTTTATAGGTAACTTTTTGGCACAAAAATACAATCTGGTGTGATCAACTGGAAAGTGCTGAGGTACTAGCACAGAATGATGTGGTAGGAACAGGATTTTCCACTGAGAAAACTATGCTTATTCTGTTCTTCACACTGGACACCATGTTGGCAGGTGCATCAATACCCCAGCAGATGGTTTTGAATATGGACTGCCAAAACACTGCATACAGAAAGTTGCCCTTCACGGAAGGATTTCAGCTGAGGAACATCCGTCTCTTGAGGGAACAGGTACCAGCTGAAATGTCACAGGACATAGCTCAGAGCAGAAGTAATTGTAAGGATAACTTAGTCCAGGACGTGTCACCTCTAAACATCAAAACGGAAACGAGAATATAACTCTCCTTCCCTGGAGAAGACTCCAAGGAACCAGCACCAACCAAAACCCATGACACAGCTCAGTTTTCCTCTGACTGGGTTACAAATGCCTAGGTAGCTATGGGCCTGTGACTCAAGGCTCAGTTTGGCCAAGGGCCATGACGCAGATCTTCTGAACTTACGTTGGTGAGGACTAAGCCCATTTGTGCTTTCAAGTGGGGTTTCAACAGGATAAGCTCAGTCAGCCTGGAAAGGGCAAATACAACTACAAAATCTGAGCAAGAACAGTCAATAAGTCTTGTTTACAAGAAAGCCTTTGAAATAACTTTTGTGATCAAAGTTAAAAGATTGCTTGAGTTCTTCCCTGAATCAGGACTGAATGCCAAAAATATCAGACTTAAGGGGTGATGAGAGGTTGTCAGTTGACTTCACTGGGATATGGTACCACCTTTTGCAAGCTGCTTTTTCATTCATTAATGCAATGATACACCTGAAAAGAAGATGAGGGCTACACTGGAAAAAACTTACATGCGTTCTGATCTCTGGAATCAGTGGCCACCTGCAGTCTCTCCCACTGAAATGGACCTGATGCCACAACTGTACTGAACTCTAGGTGCTGTATTGTCACCATCCACTATTTTGGCTGTAGCATTCTCAAACAGCCCAGCCACCCAACTCAAACTAAGGGCACTCAGCACTTTTAAATCCCTGAAGAGAACTACTGTCTTTGTGGTTCGGACATAAAACTGAGAAAAATACTAGTCTTACCATTGAAGGATGATGCTTTAGGCAATGGGATACTCTATTCTGAAGTCAAATAGCTCCTCCTGAATTACAGTTAGCACCATAAGTATATGGAACACTTTAAATCATAAAGGTCTGTACTTTATATAGTAGAGATTAAGTAATTTTGAACAATATGCATGACAAATGCAAAAGAATTCTTTGGTGACTTACGCTTTTAAAATGCCCAAGACAACATTAAAAAGTAATCTGACACTCAGTCTCTATGCTCTACCTCTTTGGTTAGGCTGAATATTACTATTATGGTTAAACAATCTGATTTTTTTGTTAAAAAAACCAGTCTTTACACAATCCAATTGAAGACAAATCTATGATGTTTTAATATTTGCTTTGTATTTCTTCTCCCACTTGTGAGTTTTCCTGATTCAGTGTTTTTTTAAAAAATCAAAGTATCCTTTGCTGATAAAAAAGGCATTGTAGCATATTTCCAATATATACAGTATTTAAGTCCAGGTAAAAGTAAATCAGCTATAAATTAGTGTATTTCACATATAAAAATGCTCTTTGTGTTTACATTTTAGGCCACAAACTGGTCTCAAACTGTTTAAAAGTAGGCACTTAAAACAACCTGCACTTGGCCAAAAATAATATCCATAATTTTTTGGTTACTGAATAACTCTGACAGCACTTCTCTTTGTGATATGCTTATCAGACCAATATGCACAGCTGATCATTGGGTATTATCAGCCTGACGTAGAAACTGAAAATAGCTTGTCTTCCTTGTTCTTCCTTATTCCCCTTGCTTCAAGGAAAGGCATAACACATACTTGAAGAGAACAGTTGGAGTTTTCCCCCAGAATAAGCCCCAGCAGCTGCCTCTTGTGCTTTTGAAACAGCTTGTTGAACCATTTACACCACTTGCACGTTCTTACATAGCAAGACCCCCCACTCCCACATGCTGTAATGGGCTGCAGTTGAGACTAAGCACAGATGCTAAGCACTACTCATCAGGCACTAATGTACAGGAACTGTTTCTTTGGTTTGGTCACAAGTTGTTTAGTCATGAAGCACGATGGTCCGGAGTGGACAGTATTTTTCTTCATCCTGAGCCATGGCAACCCTCCCAGGTTATTTCAACACCTGGCCATATGTGTTGATGCAGACCCCATCCTATTTGTCCCTGAGCTGGTAATATTTGTCCCAATGGTGCTGCTGTTTCAACAGGCAGTTAATATCTGTGTGAAGCCAGGTAGTTATTTCCCTGAGTATCCAGGGTATGGAGGGGGTGGGGGATACTGTATAGAAGTCTGTGGGGTTGGAGTATAAGGTGGAGGTAGGTCAGCTGGGTACTCCATTTCGTAGTCGTAACTGTATGGTGGTGGAGCCACTGAAACAGGAGGAAAAAGAAGACATAGTTAAATTTTTTTTTTTCAGATGCAGGCCCCCAAGTATTTTCTAGTTCACATTCAGACTTCTGTACAATAGATGTAGGGTCTCCTGGCAATGTGCTGACTTCTTTTTCAGACTGTCATTATACAGCCACTTTATGTCAATGCAAGTCCTTGCTTATTGCCCTTCCTTTCACTGCTTAGCCGTGTGCTCACTGACGTGTTGTGCTGGTAACAGTGTTTGAGTAGCAGTATGGCAGATGATACCAGGATGATGTGGCAGAGCTAAACTTTTCCAGGGGAGGAAGGTTAGGTTTTTATCAGATCCATTCCCTTCCACCCCATTCAGCAGCAAAATGAGTTTACGCTGTCTCAAAATGACGGGGTAGCCAGCGCTTTCGCTGATCTCCACAGACCTCTCAAACACCCTCTGGATCCCCAGGAGATGTGTGACGTGACATGCCATGCCATGCCAAACACAGCAGCATAGCAGCATCACACCTCCCAGGGCAAATGCCCGACATCTTCCCAGGATCTTCCCAGGGCTCCGGCTGATGAAGAAGGAAGCTTTCACCCTGTTCACCCTAACGGAGACATCTGAGGAGAGCCCAGCATTTGTAAACTGGGTCAGGCATTTAGGAAGCAACAAAAATATTCACGAACAGCTGAAAACATTTTCTCAACTACTTCTAGTAACCTTAGAGAAAAAGGATTAATTCAGTGATCAAAAAGACAGTAAATGCTGCAGAATAACAGCATGGTAGGAACTGAAGGCTCCATATCAAGACCCCACTACAGTAGTCTCCACAAATTTTAAGGTCCAGAGTCTGCTCATGTCTCTGTTTATGTCACCATGGATGCCTTCCTATCCCCTCCCTAGATATCTCAAGGAGACTGGCAGTGAAATAGCACCTGGACAGAGAGGAAACAGAAACCTAGGATATTTGTGACGAGGGAAGAGACTCAAATCCCAGTGTGCCATGAAAAGCACTCCCTGCTCTCTGAAAACCTGGCTGTTGCTGTGACCAAAGGAAGGGCATCCCCTCACTTGCTATTCCTGTCCAAAACAGTAATGGCAGGGAGTAGGGTTGGTCACAAACCCTGCAGCCAAAGCCAGGCCAGTCATTACTCCAGAAGTGTTCATGACAGTGGGGAACATAGAAATAATTTCAGAGCTTCCCCATCCTCCAAAAACTGCTGCTGCCGAGAGGAAGAATTCCTCAAACTGACGTTTGCACCAGGAACTGGGAGCGTGCAGAGTCCAACTGCCCAGAGGTGGAGAGACATGGGTGAGTCATAGCAGGAGCAGACCTGCGGAGGAGAAGACTACAGCCCCAAAGTCTTCATTTTGCTTTTGTTTTTACAGCTTGCAGTGACTATTTGATTCTGAAGTAGCTCTTCAGCAATTCATGGTTGAGAATATTGCAGTTTTCTTTCATTACTCATCTCTCTATGCAAAACAATGTTGTAATGATAAGGATGATTATACATGGTTTTAGTTTAACTAGAAAGTTAAGAGCATGAGGGAGAAAACAGACACTGAGAGCAGTGAATGTGATAAGGAACACATAATAAATATTGCATAGCTTGCTTATAAGTATACATAATGCACCTGGGGTTTGCTGCAACCTTTGCAACAGGAAGGAATATAAAGGCAGGGGATGCCTAAGAGTGGGATGAGGGGATTTCATCCATGAAACACCATTGCCTTTTATTACAGTGAACTCTCAAGCTATCCCAAGGCAATTGCTCCTGGATTTGTAATTAACAATGTCACTGAAGCAGAGACATAGCTGCATTGCACAAACACCATTATGCTGCTTCCAGGGTCAGCTCCGCTCTTCAAAAATGTGGCCACTTTCACGTGGTGGAGAGTTCAGACAAATGAACCTTGCAGACCCCAGCTAGCTTGGTGCAGATCCACCTTCAGTGTTCCTGTAACCCAATCCTAGACTGGTGCTAGTTGACAAGTGTGGTGCAGGGAGTGGCTCTGCACAGAGCTAGCTCAGGTACAGCCTGATGTACCAGTTCCCACTCACTATGAGCACAACTGCACTGGAGCAGACCATGGCAGGGTTCCCTGCTATCCCCTGGGGTGCCCCAGAGCCTGTGACAGCTTATTAGCGCAGTGCCAGATCTGACTTAGGCTCTGTGCCTCCCCTGGTGCTGCCCTGCACCTAAAGAAACATTACACCAAAACAATGTTAACCCACAGACAAGCCTGCATTGAGCACGTCCAACACTCAGCTAACTTTGACCAAGGCACAACAGGCATCTCTGCACCGTGCTCCAGGCTCCTATCGGTTCAGGCATGGTGGCAGGTGGATGCAGGGACCTAGCTCAGATCCAGCACTGCACGCCAGCCAGCAGTTCCTCCTGGGACACACAGCAGAGAACACTCTGCAAAGATGCCTGTGTGCCTTTGTAGAAGTCATCTGGGATCCTGCAGCACCCAGCAGAGCTTGTGAGCTCTGGCTGAGTACCAGCCAGCTCAGGCTGCACTAGACTCCACGTGGCACCACTCGAAGCCTTTGCACTATGATCCACAGACCTTATTGTCCAGATTTTCCCCTCTTTGTGGTATGCTGGGCCTCCATTATATCGGACAATGAAACGGAGCTGACTGCATGTGAACAAGAGCAAATACAAGAACCAGAACACAAAAGAATAATAACTGATCTGTTGCCAGAGAGTCTCTGGCACAGCGAAAAGGTCTATCCTGCATAATGCAACACCGCCCTGAGCGAGATCTCAACAAGCTACTGCAGGCACTGCAAGCCACACAGCTGTGTCAGTATGGCACCTGGCCAGATCTCATTAGCCCACTGAGTACCTGAATAAATTAGCCCAGGCAGAGGGCTGCACTGACAAACACCGCACACACTAAGCTGTCTTGCCTTTCTCAGCAGGGAGTCATGCCATTCCCCTCCGGACTGAGAAGAGCCTGCTGCTGTATTCACATCCCACATTTACTGCGGGCTGTAACTATCGAAAGATGCACTCCTGCCATGAACACAGGCACTCTCGCAGGGGTGTCATTTTGCTTCCTTACCTGGGTACGCACTGATAGTGTTGATGCGCGTAGTTCGGATGACTCCTACTCGAGTCCCACGGTTGTTCTTCATGCACATGCAGATACAGATGGCAATCCCGGCAATCACTCCCATTATAAATACTATACCGAAAACAATTCCGGCTATTGCCGTGCCTCTGCAAGGAGAATGGAAACATGTGGTCAGTCTCAGCCAAATAATGTTTACAAAACAAAATTATTTTCTCAGGAGTGGCCCCCATTTGAGAAAAAAAGCGCACATTGATTACTCAAAATGCTGCAAATTTTGGTCCATCAGAGCATCTGAACAGAAGAAATGAAAGATCTCCAAGACCAAAATGAGAAACTCTTTCAAAGTCACCTTTGCCATTGTGCCAGATCACTCTGCTGATACACCATGTATTAAATCCTCCCATTCCAGGGCCATCTGAATTTAACAACTTTTAAATATTACGAAGAATAATTTCTTCCCTTTACCCTCATCACACGACTTTTTTTTCCTAAAGGCATTAGTATGATTTTCTTTTGAAAAGAAAGAGTAAGTTATCCCCAGTAATATATTCCAGAAGCATCCTGAAGTGACTGCATGCTGTGCTTCCACAGGAATGGTTTGGTCATTGTTTTATCTTACGCCAGAAAGTCCTGCTGTGCTTGAGCACACAGGTTAAGGAGAGCCTCCTCATCTTGAGGATGAGCAGCAAGAAGCAAAGTGAATGCCTGCTCTTTCACACATGTGCTGCCACAGCCAGCACAAGTATTTGAGGCTTAAACAACTTCTTTTAAAATGGTCCAGAGGAAAGAACTTAGCTCAGCTCCTGAAGTAATGAATCATACTTTCCTTGAAATTATATAGAGAAAGGGAAAGAAGCCTTACTGCACTGACACACAGGAGAAAAACCTCACCAAGAAGCACTGAAGAGCTCCCAATAATACTGAGGGCAAAATCAGCCTTTCTGATGAACCCTAGTTCACTCAGGTTTGTTGTCAGGCACAGGCAGTGCAGCATACATTATATGAAAGATGATATTTATAGCCTACCCTTTTATGAAAAGAAAAGCCAGTGACTTGCCAGAAACATTCTTACTCTGTGCAACACATCTTCCAGCAAAGATTTCAAATAGCAACCTTGCTGGCAACTTTTTAACTGGACATTTTTAGTCAATCCAAACTGATAGTTTGTCAACATGAATAAGCTCCACTAGGAATTATTGCAATGTAGAGAATAAAACAGGCAGTGCAATACTACAAAGACAAATATTAAAAGGAGTCTAAACCATAGTTTAGCTTCCCCATACAAGCGTGGGAACACATAGCAGGCCTGATTTTCAAAATGCTGATCAGCCTGTTGGCTTCCAAAAAGTCAGCAAGTCAGGATTTTTCAATATTTGAAAAATCAGACCTTCTATTTAGAACCTAAATATGAATTTAAGAGCTTGGTTTTAGGCCCCAACTTTTCAGGAACTTGGCCAAGATTGCAGTACAATTACTGAATTGTATAGCATAAGTAAACACAGACAATTTGCTGTCTTACTAAAATACACTGCCAGGGAACTAAATTGCTCTCTGCTGTTATGTAGCAATGAATGAAGAGTGTGCAGGGAGAGTAAACCTGTTAATATTTTGCAGAATATATAAAGGCCTAATTTACAAAACCCTAACTCATGGCAGCAAGCACCTGGCTGTAAAACCAGTAGCTTGAAACACTGATGTGTTAACCACCATGAGTAACTGAGAAACACATCCCCACCCCCTCCACATCCCCCCACAGTTTGCATCTAACAAAAACAAAGTCTGATGCTCTTGGAAGATGTGATGAAGAGACCTCCAGTTTTTCCAGCCTGCTCTCTCTGGGAACATTATCACTACCTTGAGAGAAACTGACATATGAGAGAGCAGTTTGATTCAGGAGACCCTTTAACACAGTACTCTCTTAATTCGAGAAAGTTTTCTTGTAATATCACAATTAAAAAATCAGGTGCAACGCACGGTACCCCTATTATAAACAACTGTGAATCGCTACTACTTTTGCTACATCTGTTTAGGGGAAGATTTGCTGTGCCCTTCACTGGGGGCACTGCATCACAGTTGCAGGGAACTCTGTTATGCTGAAATAATCCCTCTCCCAGGTGGAAGAAGCAGAACCAGCCACTGCTGACCACCGGCCTCAGGTCCTGCATTGCACTTCTGCTTTGTACATGGTCCACTGCTGCCCAGATCCTGCATCCCAGGTACACTCTGCCTGGCTGATCTGCTCAAGTCTCAGAAACCACAGCAGTTTCTCGCACTTCTAATCAGCTGGACCCCAAGGAAAACCCAACCTCCATCCTAAAGGCTGACAGAAGTGGGTAACACAGAGGACACGATACCTTCCCAGGGTTAAATTAGAAGTTCTGTATTAATAAAGCCTATTTTAAACACAGTATAAATAGAGTTTGTCTCAGCTGTCTCCAAAGGCAAAGGTGTCCCTTTTGTTCCAGAAGTGGTCAGCCAGATGCCATTTGATCATCTGGCCTGAGCGAAGGGTTGCACTCTTCATGCACCAGTGCCTATCGGACACCCCAGCCTCACAGCCAAAGCCCACTCTCCCCTTCTGCATAAACAGCAACTACTCCAAAGCAATATCACTCCACTAATTTCAATGATGATTCTGTGATACTTTACATAAGAAGTAAAAGTATTCATAAGGAAAGGAAAAAAGATTACAAAAGATCTGATACCATCTTCAAAAGGAGTTTCCACCTTGCCTGAGATATTAAGCAGATACTTACACACCTGCCAGCTTGCTTTGGGTGACAGAGCTGAGATCCAAGGACTCACTTGCAGCCCTATAGCTTTTCCTAGTGACCCTTTGGTGGTGTTGGCTGACTGGCATTATCTTGCTTCTGCAAAGAAACAGCAGCAGGGCAAGACACAGCTGTTGAAAGGCCCTCTGCATCTGCCCGCATCCGAAATTCAAAAAAGGCTGAAGTCCACTGGCAAAACTTCCAAGTTGGAAAAGGCCTCTGAGTCTAAACACAACTATACTGGAAAGCAAAAATCACTTCTGCCAGACTAGCAAACCCAAGTCAGTAAGCAAAATACGGAATATCCGCTAAAACATTCTGTTGCATGTCCCCACGGTAGCTCCTGCTGGTATAGCCATGAACCAGAAACAAAAATGGTCACCAAAGAAAATATTCACTAGCTTAGCTTTGCTGACAAAACTGGTAAGTTCAAGTCTCACAGTCCTGAAATCAGGACAAAAAGCGGTTTAAATAGCTAGATCCACTGCTGCTTGTGGATTCAGGTTTTCACACTGCAGTGGTAAATTTAGACCACCTATGGATGGTTACACGGAGAGCCTGAGATATGGAGCAAAAGATGTAGGTCGCTTTTTAGATCTGGTTACAGCCTGACTGAGTACCAGCAGAAAGGCGCTCACTGGTCTTGGTGGGCTTCAGATCGGACCCACTGCCAAGCACATGAAAACTGTTCCAGGAATCAAGTGTTTGAGTTGAAAAGGATCTGTTTGAGAGGACTTCAGGACATATACTCTCTTATAACAGAATATATATAACGCTATACCACCCTCTGACAGTGAATCAAAACGTAACCCATCCTGATTTAGAGACCTGCAGCCCTTGCCACACACAATGGCCCCCAGTAAAACTAGGAGCAGTCTGCCTCTAAACATCAGGCTGCACCTTCTCAGCACCAAATCCTGGCAGGACAACGGTCACGCGGTAGCTGTTCTGGGCACATAGCACAAAAATAAATACTTGTTCTTTTTGTGGAAAGCCTATGGTATGACTGGAACGTATGAAGAAAAATAAGCGTGTATTTTTTATAAAATGGCAAAGTTTCTCTTTGTGCTATTAGGGAATTCTTGAAAATAAATATCCTATAAATAAATATCCCTTATTTTATATTAAAAAATGCTTGTTTTGTCTCTCTTTCTCTCACTGATATTTTAGACTTCTCTATAGAGACATAGAGGGATATTGCGATTTTTCATGCTATCACCACCATAGAGCTGTTCAAGGGAAGTGCCTAAGAGAAAAAGAGACACTGTAAAGCAAAAGAAGACCTAGAAACCACACAGCAGAGTCACACAGCAACTAGGAAGTTTGAAGTGAAGGGAAAACTTTGAAATGGAACAATTTGAAGGAAAACATTATGCAAAGTCCTCTACAGAAGCAAAGCCAATAAAGAGAAGAAGACTGCCACAGAAAAACAATGCACAGAAAAGTAAAGTTGGAGAAGGGGAAAAGTAGTTTTAATGCTGTGGAAATGTCAACAGACATTGTTGGGGTAAAAATCAGGTATTCAAAGAAGCAGCTTTCCGCCTGCTTTTAGCAACATTCTGCTGGAAAGAATATAAATCTCATTCACAGCTTAACGTTTCTGGCCCAGCAGAACGCTGTGCAGGGGATCAGGCCTTTTGCTGGGTGGCATCAAGGCCTTGGCAATGCTGAAGCCAGGCAGGGCTCTCGCCACTCTTGGAGCTGGCGTGCCCAGGGCCACAGAACCCGTCCCTCAGGGGAACCGGTAACTTGGGTATTTTACACAAGTGGCAAAGGTGTCACCAGCAGTTGCTCCAGCCTGCAACAGCTAGGGTTGAGATGACTGGAGAAAAGGAGAGAGACTGAAGGGCAGCCCTGCTCCTTCAGGTCTTCATGAATGGGCATGGAGTTCATTTAGTGCCCCTTCCCTCTCCAGAAGGCTACCACCTTGGGAGTGAGGCAAGCAAAATGGATGTCAAACTTGCTCAAGACAAATACTGCCTCTGCGGTCATCTCCACTTTGGGGACAGTGGGTCTTGGATGCTTAAAAATCTTACGGCTCCATAGGTTAGTGTTTCCTGAAGGAAGAATGATTACTGAATAAGCATCAACTTTTATATGCAGGTATATAAGGCCTGCACCGCTGTATGGCAGGGACTTTGTAGTCCGTTGGCCTCTGTTTTTCCGTCTTGGGTTCTACCCTAACTTCACACATGGTATGGCGTGGAGCATAAAACTTTGCTGGGGAGCCTGGTTTATTAGTACAAAACTGCAAAGAAAAGAAAAAAACCTTTCAGCCAGCTTTTCCAGGAAGCCCACAGACTGTAATGCAAAATGTTTTAATCTCACCACCACTGAGACAGTCCCTCCTGAATCTGCCCCCTCCACCCCCTCTTCCCATCCAGGGATCCCCAGCAAAGTGCATGTCTCAAAAGCTCCCACACCACTGCGGCCAAGGGATGCTGTGCAGCATGTCCACCTGGCCTCCTCCTGCCTTTGAGGTGTCCTCAGCATGGGGGCACACACAGGTCTGGCTCCAGTTATGGGTCAGGGCAAACCAGGCAAGGCACAGGGGGACAGATGCGCGCCAGCCCAGCCTTGCTGCACCAGAGATGTCCAGCCACGTCCTTGCACCCCAATGCTGCTTCAGTCTCTCCCCCAAAACCCTCCAGCTGAGGCTTGGGTTGCCCTCCTGCCCTCACGTTTGCACTCATGCCTCCACACCTGCACCTCCTCAGTGTGTCGGGAGAGCCCCAGCTGCTGGCACCGTTCTCCTCTGAGGATGCTGTGGGGACAGCTTCCATTTGTATGTCCTCCCGTGTCCCCACCTGGCAGTACCCCTTGGCCCCGGGTGCCTCGGAGAGAGTGGGTGCTGCCCAGCACACTGCTGGCTGTCCCCGTGCCCCTGACTCTTCAGCTTTGGGTTGTGCGACCCTCACACTCCTGCCCTTTTTGCATTTGTCGTACTTCACAAGCGGATGGTTTCTCTTGATTTCTGTCTTTCTTTAGTCCTTCTGCTCCCTGGAACACCTTTAAAGGCTTTCTTAAACAGGAGAAGCCAGAAGGGGCAAGTAGACAAAAAAACGCCTTGGGAAGAGCATAAGAAAAGGGAGAAAACTTTCTCTCCTGGCCTTCAACGATTTGCAGCTCAGCAACTTTCTGACTGAGACAGGTTGGGGTTTTTTTTAACTGTATCACTCAGTGGATTTCTCCTCTGCAAACCTGCCCAGCCTCATTCTGAACTCATGTAAAATTTAGCATCTACAGCCTCACATGGCAAAGAGCTCCCCAGCTTAATTACGTATCTGAAGAACTGTGTCCTCTCATCTATTCTGAACTGAATGCCCAGTAATGTCACCCGAGCTTCCTAGCTCTCAGCTCGTCAGCTACCAGCTACCCCTTCTGCACTGCCCATGATTTTACAGACCTTTAGCAGCCAACTCTTCCCTACCCTGCAGGAGCCCCGTCCTACTTGTCTGTTTTGTGTACAAGGACCACTTCATGCCTCTAATCACCCCGGCCACCCCTCCTTGCACTTTTTCTCATCCTCTTCTGTTGTCATCTGAGAGCTGCAGCAGAAGCCCATATGACAGAGACACAATAACATTTGCTGTTTTCCTCTCTATTTTCTTCTTAAATAATCCACAGTATTAGATCTGTTTTTTCTTGACTGTCATACAGTTGGGAACAAAGGTTTTATGGCACTATTTACCCTAATATCAAGTCTCATTTCTGAGAGGTGATGTCAGCCCAGAGCCCATCAATTTGTGCAGGAGTTTGGGTTGTTTTTCTCTGCATGCATTATGTAGTGTTTATGGGCCCTGGGTTTCCTACCATGGTGCCTGGACTCGTGTCCTCTACTGGAGGACACAGGCTAAAGCTAGCACAGGTGAACTTAAGCCACCAGTTTTTCCAAAGCCCAGCTCACCACATAATTAGAAACTATCATTGCAGAAGTGACATAGTCCGACACCAGAGATGCATTTATATTGGCATAAAGGTCTCTTCATCCTGTAATAGCTCACATTAGCAATTTTACAGCAATTTGACCGAGTATGGCAAGAAGTTGTTAGAAGCATGTGAAGATCAGTATTCCCACTCTGCCTTTGCTGTATTTCATTACCATATTAGTGCAAGAAAGACGCGCCATTCTCAGTCTTCACTTTGCTCAGCTGATCTTTTCCATCTCATCATCCTTCCTAATTTCCAGTACTTTTTTAGTTCTCCAATTAATTTATTGCCGACTCGCTGTATCTATGATTTGCTGGCACTGCATCTCTAGAATAATATTAATAATAATCCATGCCACACACTTCAGAATACTACTCCTAATACTAATAAACACCCTTTAATTTTTTCCCTTTCAGGCGTTCAAAAAGAAGCTGGTAAGCAATTTTTTAAAACTCATTCTCTGAGACAAAATAAAAAAAATCAATAATCTTTGATCTTCTGATCATTGAAGTTTAGAAAAAAGTACTCTTTGGGCTCTTAATCAGACTTGATGTTACTTGGAGGGAAGAGGTGTTGGGCTATTTATTTAATTTGGTTGGCAAACCCTGGTTTACTCGGACCAACAGCAGAAGGACAGTGGGGTCGCACGCCATTTTCTCCTGCCTCCACTGGAGCAGGCAGACCCATTCTGGGGGGGTTTGCTCCTCTCCATGGTTGTCCCTTTATTTTCATAAGGACAAAACCACATAGTGAGTAATCCTCTAAGAGACTGGCTTTGCTGTCCAGGGCATTTTGGCTTTACGGCTGGCATACCTTGAGAACCCTATGGCAAAAGCTGACAGAGGAGTGACTCAGTCAGCTGGGGTACTCCATGGCTGAGCCAGCAACCTTCTCACCACAGAGAGTTTTACAGCCCTGGAACACAGACACCAGGGCAGTGTAGACTGCAAAGCCATCCAACTTGGGAATCAGTTAAATAGTCAGCTAGCTGCTGCCTCCTGTTTTAAATTAAATAATTAGTTTACAGAGTAGCAACTCAAATGGACCAGGCTTGCCTTTGAGGCTTTACTTTGCAAGTTGTACTTAGACAAAATTCTGACTAGTACTTCCTTTAAATACATGTTTTATCACAGGGAGAAAGGCGATGATTGTCTGCTTCCGTAAACAAATCCCACCTGCCTGTTAAAACTGGGTACAGACTGTACTTGGACAGTATTTCCCTTCTTTTGCTCCTACTCGGTTGTGTTTAAGGTGTGTTGTTAATGTTTAATTCCTTCCAAATAGCTTTCTCTGTGCCCTTCCCTCTCTACCTTGTTGTATTTGCAAGATTAACTCAAGCACCCAAATATCCTGAGTAGCAGCTGTACAATGAAAAGGTAGTGGGTAATCATCCCAGTTCCTGACCTCCCTCATGCCAGCGCCCTGCGGACAGGTCATCACTTTGAACTGCTCTATGTTGTTAAGCTACATAATCTTGCAAAGGGTTAAAGGATAGTACATTCTGTCTTTTAGTACTGACAGTGCCTGAGCTATAGGGTACCTTCTACACAGCTTGTTAAAAGGCTGCTGAGCCACTGAAGTGTAACTGTGGCACACTTGCAAAACCAGAGAGAAAATCATATAAACTGCTGAGAGAAGGAGTTAAGGGAATCTTAGTAGATAATATGTTGCTTAATGTTTTGCTGACTACTGTGTAAATCAACTGAAGCAAGAAGTCCTGTAGTTCTTCACGGAAGACAGTCATTGATAAGAGTCAAGGACTTGCCTTAAGAACCAGCTAAAACTGACCTTGCAGTTTGGATAAAAACCAAGGAACAACTAAGCCTGCGCAAGAATAAAAGGTTACTAGCGGTGATGAAGAGGGGCCATTTGCCTTCATCCCCATGACCCCTGATGACCACCACAAGGAAGCACTGCGCAAGCGCAGTTGGGAGGAACTTATGGAAATAACTTCTTGAAACTAATTTTAATATGAAGCGGGGATGGGTTATGCATATATATAGGCGTATTGGGAAATCTTATGTATATGTAGCACTTGATCATTTAAATTTGAAGCAAGTTGCCACGACGGGCGCGCACGATTTTGGTGGGGCTACCCCTCGTGCTGCCCAGCGCTGAATAAACATACTTACTTTATGGTAGAGTCTGTTTTCCGCACGTCACTGCAAACCAAAAGGATATGTAATTACAGCTTGTTCTGGTTTGGGCTATTGTCGGACAGGCTTTTTAGACAATTTGCCTTTTAAGAAATATGTAGAAATTTTATGCTTACTTCCTTTATGCCAAACCATACGTTTTTCTCCCCACCACACTGCCGGAGGTGCTCCTTGGCCAGTAGTGCTGCAAAGAGCTTCAAATAAGTGATCCTGGAAGGGCCAAAGTAGCTGCTGCAGTAAAGGGAGAGTAGAGAAAGAGAGCTCTTCCTCTAGCTGGTTCCCAAACTGCTTCCCCTGCCTGTGTACAATAGGCCTGAGATCCTCCCGCTGCCCTAGACGGAAGGGATGGACGGAGGGATGGCATTGCTTCAATTCTGCTAAAGACTCAGTGCAGGGCTGGCTCAGAAATAATTTTATGGACAGAGGGAACGACGCATGAAATATAGCTGGGAGGCGAATGCCATAATAAAGCAAGCACAATACTTAATACACAGTGTTGTTATTAACTGATCACGGCTAAACAAATACATTTTGATTAGTCTAGCCTGTCCAGCATTTTCATCAGACTAATACAAGCACACATGCAGATGCTGGTTTTGTAACATTGAGTCTATCTGTCTGGCAGTTCGAAAACTTCAGAACATTGCCACAATGTGAAAAAAAAAACCCTAAACCCAACAATGCGTGTTTAAATTAAAACAAGAGATTAAAAAAAGTCAGAAATACAGAAGTAATGGGGGAGAAGCTTTTTTTTGACCTTTTATGTGAAAGAATTCTGATTAAGATATTGCAAGGTTTCCAGTTACCACTTTTCACCCTCATGCTCTCCTGCTGCTTCTCCCTCCTTGTTTTGTAGCAGCTCCTCTCACCCCACCTTTCCCTCTCAGACATCTTGTGCTGTTCCCTACAGTCATGACCTTCCCTCGCTCTGTAATGTGCTTCACACGCTTCCCTGGAAAGGAAACAGAAGCCATAATGCAATTTCTACTTTCCAAAACGTTGCTCATTGTGCTCATGAATCCAAGGCCCATCCTGATGCTGACTTCAATAGAAAATTACAGCACAATTGTACCTAATGTAGCCTTTGCTTTAATTTAGGGATTTTTATTCTTTTTAGGCCTGCAGTTTGCATTGCTGGCTGAGCCTGCTATTTAAAACACTTTCTGAATCAACAGCAATGGGAGAGGCTGAAATTGCTGCCCAACTTCAGCCCTTTGAGCATTAAAGAGCGAGAGGTCAGGACGATATGGTGGGCTTCCAAGACCACAAAGTTAGTAAGCCCCACTAACAGCTCACTTCTGGCATCCAGGTTACTGGGTATAAACACTTAGGAGAATCCCAGGAATATTATCTGACAGTGATTTTATTTATACCAGCTTCTGCAAACACTTGACTTTGCACACTACATGAGCTCAGGGCAGGAGAATCCCACATCTCCCCTCCCGGGAAGCTCTTCCGGTAGGAACTTGACTTACTATTGTGACTTTTGGACCTCTTGCCGATCAGATCCTGAAATCTCTGAGCTATTGACAGTGAAACCTGCCTAGTCTTTACCAAGGCATGCATCTAGATTGTATTTTTCTCCAGCCTGAAGCCAAGCCTGTAAAGTCATGGCTACCATAGAGGTTGATAGTTTGGCACCTTTTAGGATGCCTGCTGCCTGCTTTGTGCCTGTAACAAACCCCAAAGCCAGCCATGCATGGTGTGATTTTGATGTGCCAGGGAACATCCTGCACAGGGCTCGTTTTTCGTCAGTGAAACAAGTGAGCAGACACTAAGGGACAGGGCTGTTTACTCTTGCTCCGTGAGCCAGAGGAGCACCAAGGCAGGATAGATGTGACCCACAGATTAATTAATTTTAAAAGAGAAAGAATCCCAATGGCTGTAATTAAAAAGAGCGGTTCCTCACTATTTCCAAGGCAACAGGCTAAGCAGAGCAGTAAACGCTAGATATGGAAACCAAAGGAGAGCTCTGCCATGCTCCAGGACATCTTATATGTCGTCCCTTCATTTTCTTGCTGTTGGCCTTGATGTCTGCCTTCATAGTTTCACACCACTCTGCCCGTTCTGATCAACTTCATTTGTACAGTGAAGGGTGGTCCTTACTGTATTTAATTTTCTCCACATAAGACTGTCTCTTTCTCAACAGCCTTGTGTGTGCCATCTAGCCAGTACCCCAAGCACTGCAGCACGAGCTGTAGCTGCTGGCAGAGCTGTGAGCTAAGCATCCTCTGCTGCCACAATTCCTTTAGCTGGAACAAAGAAAACAATGAAAGAAAATTAACTGGTTGACGGCAGAAAACCCTCTACCCCTTAACATGACAACCACACCTTTTTATTGCAGTTTCTGAAAAATAACAACAAAACCAACAACAAAAATAGTAGTAGCACTCTCCTCTCTGTGTTTCATTTGGGTGGCAGGGTGAAAGAGAATAGGCATCAGGGTGACTTTCCGGAGGTGTTAAGAGCTGGGACCTGCTTCCTGGACAAGGCATCCTCCAGGCACTTCACAGAAGTGCTCATGCTGGCACAGCAGAGACCAGGGTCGGGTGGCTCAGGAGGGCAGCGCTGGAAAAGACTTCACCTGCCCGTTCCTGATGGCAGCACAAACTCATACCAAACTCAGCTGACCATGTATCTCTGGCTGAAACTCAAGGACTGAGTGAATTGAGGTAAAACCACGTTGCTTCCCTGCCAGTTAAATCCTTACCATGACAGGGCTGTCTTTGAGAAGCAAAATGGCACTGAATATAATTCTAAGACGATGTTGTTATTTGGTTTGCTAATGAGAAAGCTGTTTGTATCATGTAAATGAGGCTCTTCTAGGCTGGAACCCTGAGTTTTCTCGGTTCCCCTCATGGGCTCCCAAAGAAGGCGATGGTTCAAGCATTCAGTCTCAGAATACTCTAATGGAGGCAAAAGCCCAAACTTGGTATCTCGCATTCAGTTCATGCTTCATATAAAACTGCATGTTGCTGGCTCAAGATCTCCTTCCCAATTATGGAGAAGTTGAGGCCAACGGAAACATTTTTTTCCTTCTTGGTGGTCAGCTCTAAAGACAAAAGTAACCTAGATGCCAATCCAGTAGCTTATGTAAATTGCGAAGTAAGACATTTTTAATATTGAAAGATTTCTGCCTAGATGCAATGCAGCCCCTAAATAAACACTTGGTGAATCATTGCAAAGAAGTGCACTATCAGCTCCCAACAGAGACAGCACAAGCCAAATATGAGCTTTCAGAGGAATGAAGACCACAGAGTGCAGAGGAATAAGCCACCAAGCAAATGCGACAGACCAGATATGACAAAACTGACTGCAGCTCTTTCTTATGCAAACTGAACTGGAAAAGCATCATGGAGACCCTCATTCCTGAAATGCTCCAGGCTCATTCAGCCCATTTTTCAGGAGTCCATCATTCTTTATCAAGGGGGATCACAGATCCTCCTCTGGCATCCTAGGATATATCCTCATCATCTATTTAAAAGTTGCATGGGACCTCAGATCATCCAGAGTAACTTCTTTTCAGGAACACAGTTTCTTCAGACATTGCCTCTCTCTCAAATAAGTACTGTCTTGGGAGAGATCAGTAGACATCTGAATGCAGCAATGCCAGGAAAGCAAACCGTAATTATCCACAACATCACTGGAAAAGCATCTGAAGAGTATAAACAAACTGGAGGCTTTGGCTGAACCCTGCACCTTCTGGAAAGACCAGCAATGCTCCTGCTCCTTTTAATGGAATGTCATGCGGACACCAGCACCATGAGGGAAGGAGCATCAGGACCTACTCACTGAAGAAGTGTCAGGGCTGGTGCCAGTTACCCAGTGACGACATCTGCAACTAGAAAACAGCTTTGATGGTGAAATGCTAAGCCCCTTCCAGTTCCTGCAAAGCTCAATGCACGTGACATGCAATTCATGGTCCTTTCCTAACTAATAGTATTTTTTCAGTTGTACTCGTTCACTGGCATTAGTGAGCTATAAATTACTCCTGGTGCAGGAGTATTATTAATGCTTCTCTTTTTTTTTTTTATTCTTGGAGATTGAGGGAAGAAGGTGAGAATTTTGTCATTTTATGCAACTAAAAGGAGGAAGATTGTAACCAAAAATCCTTTTCCACAACAACAACAAAGTGAAAATAACACAGAATAAGACAAAGCAATAAAATACCTGAAAATGAACAGATGCCTGCAAACAACACTACTTATGGACCTAAAAAAAAAGGGGTTTGACTTTTTCAGAAATCTGATTCTCAGAACAAAAACTGTGGCCCCAAAATGCATTTATGATTTATTAAATTTCATCTCAAATTGGAAGATTTTACTGCTTTTAGAATTCTGTCTGTTAGACAAATGAAAAGGATGCAGCGTTTTTTTGGACGTGGAAGAATCTGAAGATCTGGGAAAAAAAGTCTGCATTAACAGATTAAAAACACAGCGCCATAAATTATTTGATTCTATTTTAAAAAGAAAATCATAAATTATGTGCATTGCCTGCATAACAGTGCAATAGCTTATTAAAAAGGCAGTGCAAGCTAGTACTGTATATTTTGAGCCTAAATAAATCTATCTGGGCTTTGAATTATCCAGCATGGGGATTTTTCCCTCATATCTTCCAATAAAAATAATAAGACACTGAGAGTTTAATTTTAGAAATTCTGGAGCAGAGTGAAAGAAAAAAAATGTTTTTCATCTTCTCTTTCCATCTCCTTTTTCTAATGTACTTTAATATTCAACTCTTAGCCCTGTGAAAGCAATAAAAAAGCCTCTTCTGCATTCTTTTCTGCATCAGATTTATAGCACCCATTCCATTTTTCTTTCTCATTCTCTCTTCCCAGGTGCTGTGTCAGAGCTTATGAGGACCACGAGGACCCACCGAGTCTAAGCCAGTGGACATTCTGGCTGTAAGTCACCATTTGCAAAAACCTACAATGAACTTGAAAGTATTTACATAAGTCTTTGCAGGATTCAAACCTTATTATGTAGCATAAGCAAATTATGGTTTTAGTGGTTTGGAATACCCTCATTAAGCATGCATGAAGCGCCATTTACAAATGTAAAAGGAGTTAAGTGCTTGGGTATATGAATCATAAAAAGGACTGTGAGTCAGAAAACTAAAAAAACCTGAAAACTAAACTGTAGTTACAAAGACATGCTGTGGCTTTTACAGGTTCCATAAAATGATGAAAGTTGCTTTATCTGAAGGCAGCTATGCTGAAGATGCAGAAGTCACTGCACGATAAAAATGTGTGCACACGCTACATTAAGTAACGTTGAGCTAGATTTGACCTCTTCCACCCTCAGGAGCTGTTTGGGACTGGAGAAGAGCCAGTTACTGATGAATCAGCAATAACTTCACTTCCAAGTGCATGAAATCCTTGCTCATCTGCCTGCACGGCCTGGACAAAGGACCAGGAAACCCCACCGAGCAGAGAGGGAGAGCAGACCGAGGATGCAGTCCCTTCCTCCCCTTTCCCAGGAGACGGACATTGTTTATTCCTGTAGAGCTGTGCAGAAGAGACAGTCCTTTGCCCTGGTCCTTTCCTTGCAGTTTCAGTGTCACTTTACCTTGCTTTTTACACTAATGAGACGTAGCAAATAAAGTGGCCTGATTTCTTTAGGCACAGAGCCCAATGCCTTTTCCCTCTCATGCAGAGAAGGTGAGAAGCGCTCTCCCCAAGAGCCTCGCTTGGAAACTTCAGGCATGAACTTAAACATATGCTTAGGTTTAAATATCACATTCCCGATAAAGTCAACAGACTTTGCTAAATAAAAGCCTAAATCCTCTGTCTGTCAGACAATTAAAATGTTATCCTTCCATTTTAGTTTTGCCTAAGGTAATAGTTTTGACGCTCACTCAACTACTTGAAAAGAAATGCTCTGCTCCCTCCCTTCGGAAACACGAGGAAGCTTGGCAGAAGGCTCTCCCATGCTGTGATTATCACATCTGACAGTAGTTAAACACAACCGGGAACACCAAAGTGCAGCCAACCTTCAGGTGTCCTTTGCCATACTGCACGCTCTAGTAAGTTCATGCTTTTTAACAGGGCTGAGTGTTCATCATGGCTCTGTGAAACAACAACAGCATCCGCAAGCCAGAAGGGCTCATATCCATGCAAATATCTCTGGCAGCAAAAATAGAGATGTAGCGACAATCTGAGCTATTTTGACAGAACGATCTATAAACATAACATTTTTCAAAGTTTTCCTTGAGGCTTTAAGTACTGCTGTTATGTCACTACCTGTTACTAATCTAAACTTTACACCATTTTGCAACAGTGTGAAGGAAGTGACTGAATGCTGTTATATGGCTTGCAAAATATTCAACATCAAAAGCATTCAGAGCCATTAAAACACATATTAATACAGTCTTCATTAAGATATATGCTCACGGGGTCAGGTTTTTTTCCAAGTGTCACAGTCTATTAGTCATTTCAGACACACATGCAACTATTGGAAAGAGCAGACAGGTCGGTCAACAACGCGGTGAGTAACACAGAAAAATGTTTCCCCAGGAAAATGGACCAAATTCTGTCCCTTGGTGTAAGCGAACCATGTACCCCACTGATTAAAAGAGAATTACACTCCTGAATCAAGAAATGCACTTTAGCCTACACAGTCAACTAATACACTGAACAGGAACACTGTGATACATGCAAGGAGGTACACTCTGCCACACAGCAGCTCCCCAAAACAACTCCAGTCTGGAAATACCATCACTTGAGAAAGGATCTAAAAAGCAATTTCACTGTTTTATATCGAAATGGCATATGTAGGGTCAATTTAGAGATATATTACTAGAATTAACACACTGTAGAGGAAGCTTGCAAAAGAAAAGATTTTCAACCATCAGAAGAGTATGGCTCTTGTAACAGCTTTCCAGTAGATGTAGCAGGGGCTATCTACTTGAGAGGTGTGAGTATTGAGCGTGGCACATTTATGAAAGCAATCACGTGATGGGTTGCCTGTGATAGCGGGAGCCCAGTCACAGTGACCCGGCAATGCAACGCAAGCAAAAGTTCTGAATTCAGACCTAAGCCGCAGTAGGTATAAAAAAAAAATATGCAAAGACATCAAAAGGACTCACGTCTCTCTGAGTCAGTGCTAAGTCACCAAAGCTCTGGGAAAGCTCTGGGCTCAGAAATTGAGAGCGGGATCTAATTAGCAGCCTCCATTCCAAAGTTCTCTAAATTTTCAATTCTCTTCTTTCTGAAGCAGCTGCATGCATCAACTGTTCCCATAAAAAACACAGAACACTCTTGTATTAAACGAACATTTACTCCAGCACAGATATTTTTATCCCATCAGGACAAATGGAGGTGAGATAGTACCCTCGGACAGGTCTCGTGGCATAGGAGTGGCATTCTTGGTCACCTGCCTGATGGTACCAGAAGTATGTCACGGACCAGACAATCTGAACTGCCAACTCAATTAAACTAATTGTATGGTACAGCAAATTTTCTGAGGTACAAAGTAGAACTATGCTTCCCAACTCTGGGGAAGACAAGTGGTAAATGAAAGAAGAACAGAGTGATGAGAAGCAAAAAGTCAGATGGTACAATAAGGCAAAGAAAGTGAAAAATGGGAATCTAAGAGCAACTACATTGAAGGACCAAAGAGACTAACAAAGGAAAGAATTAATTGGTCCTCTCTGTGCCACTGAGGATCTCTCCTTGTGCCTTTCAAACTTCAAAGGCTACTTGCACTCAAACAGGCTGAGTTGAATGCAAAGGTCCTGACTCAACAAAACATTTCCATCAGAGTTGAACATATGTTTAAATGCTTTGTGGCACTGGGACTCCAGCGCTTAAGGAGAAAGAGGAAAGCAGGAGCAGAAAAATAAGTGGCAGTATGTTGGACTTGGCAGAAGCCACAGAACACACTGCATCTACTATGTGACATGAGCTGAAACAGAAGGCACACTGATTTCTCTAGAGCGGATCAGAGTTTTAAAACCAGTGGTGCTCTCTACCTTTGGACTGCGCCCCGCTTTTCAAACAGTGGCCTTGTTCCTTCTCACCCTTTACGTGAATAGTGAACATTTCACCCAGATGGAAGGTTTGGGACAGGCACGCTTTAGGAACAGGACAGCAATGGCACACATGTTGTGGGAGTAAGTGAGGGTTGAGGCGATGGGAGCGTCCAAATTCCAGTCGCCTGACACAAGATCATCCATAAGTATGAGAAATGCACCAGAAACCTGTGGTGCACATACTCCCATCACAAAATGAGATCCTGTCATGGCAAGCCACTACGTTTTGGCAATGTGATGAAGATACATCCAGGCACAAATTGCAAAAAGGGCGATGGAGAATGAGAACAGCAGTTGAGTAAGGTGTCAGCTGCATTAATTGGCAAATTAGACACTCTCATATTTGAGGAAATTTGGTCACTGTACAAAACCAAAGCACCACCAGGAACACTAAAGAAAAAATTTAAGACTTCAAAAAAAGGAGGAAAGCAAAACATCACTGTGTATAATGAAGAAACTACAGAAAACAGGGGAAAACATGAAGGTATTTTATCATACAGTTCTCATTTTCAGGCTTTTGCAATGATCAGCTTACACTCCAAGTGGCTTTTTTGCAGTTTCACTATTTTATACTTCAGCTACGTATGTCTGCCTGAACAAAAAACATGACTTAACAATCAGGTAAATGCATTTTTATCTGCCTATCTTTAATATCTCTTGTCTACAGCACTGAATAGAAGGTAAAGTTGATATGAAACCCATAAAGCAAGAGAATACAATAACTGGTGTATATGATTTAATGGACATATTTCCTGCCATAAAATGCACTTGAGCCTTTCTTATGGTCTGCCAGCTTGTGAGTAATGAATTATGTGATCTTCTAACTACTTAATTATTGTAATGCTTCTATAGTTTGGTTGTGCTTAGGAATTATTTAATAATCCTTTTTTCCACATTGTGTTTCTACCCTGCTTTATCACATAGATAATTACAGAGAGATTTTTACAGCTTCTTTTTTTCTGATCAGAGAACTCATGTGGATAAAGTAACATACATGCTTGCATGTTTTATAAGACCTTAATTTCAAACATCAGGATATCACTTGATTTTCAGCCTTCATCTCCTGCACTCACCAACGACGACAAAGCTTCTAACAGGACTGCGTCAATGACAAACCACCATTATTTTTAAGAATCAATTTGCATTTTTTAAAGTGAATATAAGAAAGTAAAATAAAAAAGTAATCTCTCTGTATATTTCTAACATCTCAGATATTTATTTTGGAACTACTGTTCAGTACATGCCTCATAGTACAGTCACCACAGTAAGATATAAATATTGCAGCTGCCAAAGATGCAGCATGAAGTATCCAAGGAATCATTTCAGTCCCACTGTGCTTTTTGCTTTCCTTTATCAGCAACTTATCTTGAAAGGTGTTTCATCTATTTAAAAATATTTTTACAACCCCCTCATTTCTTTAATGGGTTTGGGGATTATGAACAGACCCTCCCACCACAAGGGAATCAGATAATACTCAGAAAAATATCTGTTTAGAGACTGAAGGTTATGCTAGACCCATTACCAGATCACGGGTGGTTTGGAGACCCTGTTGTAAATACTAACTTTTGGGAAGCAGAGAAACAAATAAATTAAATCCTTCCATTTCAAAACAGTAATGTCACAAAGTGCTTTTTCCTATGTTTCCCCCTTCAAAAACAGGGTTCAGAAGATTTCAGAGAAAAGGGTTTCCACTACTACTGAGAAGCTTAGCTGAAAGCTCTTATAATTTAAACCATGGTGTTCTTTTCCTCCTACTGTCAAAGGGAACATCCATGTTTTAATTTTGCCTTTTCCTCATTTACTAATTGCACAGAAAGCTGTTTCATTTAGCCTATTTAGTTCCTTACAGAATTAAACTCTACAAAACCAAAATGTAAATCATGCATGATCACTGACAGTTTAGACTACCGGCAAGCAGTTAGGTTTGATTTGAAGTGAGAGAGGGTTTAAATGCATATCCACTACAGAAGTCATGATTAAATACTCTGTTCTTCCCAGCCTTACAGCTGTGCTGGATTTCCAGAGATGCACACCAAGATAGGGGTTTTGACTGCCTTTGACTGGCGTTTTGTACTGCACTTCGGGTCCCACTACTCAGCCTTCAGTTTCAGGTGAACAAGCCATCTCAGGGTGAGGGAAAGCAGGAGATGGGGAGAGAGAAGATCTCTTTCCCAGCTTTCTAAAGAGCCTCACCTCTTTTTAATTAATCAACACTATGCAAGTGTGACAATAACCACAATATGGAAAACAGCTTCTCCTTTCTTTCCAGAGAACAAAAAAGTTGTTTCAGATCCCCAGCTGGCTTCAGAGAATGTAGGTCTATGAAAGTTGACAAATACTAATGCAAATACTCACCAGACAAGGACCTAGCTCAGAAGGTTTCAGAATAATTTCTCCTCAGTAGCATTCAAATGACCGTTACTGTACTTCCTACATGTAAAACTATGGTCAATGAGAGAAGAAATAGTTTCTCCAACTCCTACAGCACTGTACCAAGCAGGTACCCACACTGCAGCCCATTAAGGAGCGCATGCTGGAGCAGGGGAAAAGTGTGAGGAGGAAGGAGTAGTGGAGACGAGCTGTTATGGACATACCGCACCTCCCATTCCTCAACTCCCCCTGTGCCACTCAAGGTGGGGAGGCAGGGGAGTCGGAGATGAAGGAGTGAAGTTGAGCCTGGGATAAAGCCCAGGGGAGGGGAGGAGTTAAGGGGAAGGTGTTTTAGTTTTTGGTTTTGTTTCTCACCATCCAACTCTATATTTAATTGGCAATAAAGTAAATTAATTTTCCCCTGGCGGAGTCTGTTTTGCCCATGATGGTAATTGGTAAGTGATAACCCTGTCTTCTTCTCAACCCACAGGGTTTGCCATCTTATTTTCTTTCCTGTCAGGTTCAGGAGGGGGAGTGAGAGAGCAGCTGGGTAGGCATCTGGCAGCCATCCAAGGTCAAACCAACACAAGCAGATATAATCTAGAGCCCTAAATCTAATATTCTTCAGTGATTCAGGCTCTCAGAGAGACATATTCCAAGATATCCAAGTACCCAGCACCTATGCCAGGAGGAGTCAGATTTTTAGGGAAGGGAGTATCTATCTTAGAAACCCCCAGGACCGGCCCTTAGCTGCCTGCTCCACCTCCTCCCCAGAGATTCCCATCCACGCTGAAGGGACTGGTCAGGGTTCCGCTAATTACTTACTCAGCTGCCAAAAATTACAGCCTGATGTATTAAGAAAACACAAAATGGGAGCGACTTTACCTTAACTGCATGAAGCTTGACTGTGATTTTAGGGCAGGGGGCATAATTTTTCATTGAATGTCTGGAGTTTGTTTGTTTGTTTGTTTTGGCAACATTAGTGTGACCTCTGAATCAGGGCAGTAGAAAGTTCTGCCTCTTCCAAAATTTTCTGCTTGGTGAGAGCAAATACAAAGCAATTCACTATAGAGATATCAGAACTGGCAGAGACCAGCAAAGAATACATTATATTTAAAAATGTAACATGCAGGTGCTCAGAGGTTAAGCTCACCTATTCTGGTCTCAAGCTGACATGACATAAAATCAGAGGTAGAACAGCTTTTGTGAGCTGAGATGAGGGAACAGGCCATTCATTAAAATGTCATACTGAAACACTGGAGATAAGTGACAATAGTTTAAACAGAAAGCAAAAATAGAATAAGGGGGAAAAAAATTCCCTTTTTAGCACTCCAGTAACATTTAGAAAGACTTGATAGTAGCTGGTTAACCACCACTTCCAGAAAAAACAAAAATCTCCATGATTTAATGTGGAAAGTGAAAAATAAAGACAACCCCAACACTACAAAAGAAGAGGAAACACATTCTTTGTCTTCAAGGCTAAACGCAGCAAACACCTGTGTATCACCTAAATTTATGAAGAGAAAGCTAGATCATACCTCTCACAAATAACTGTGCCCACCCTACTAACCTTCCACAGGGAAACCTTAGGCACTTTTTTTAGTATGTGTGCAGCATCCTATTAGGTGGAGCTGTAAAGTTAGTCAGTGCTAGAAGGGCAAAGCAGGGAAATGCAGCCAAGAAAATCATAGCCTAGAAGTTACAGTGGTGACAGAAAGATTTGTTGCTATCCTGGGGCTAACGGGGAGAAGTGGATGATATTTAGTCCTTTCCCACCCTACCAGTCTCCACTCCTGGGGACAGGATCTGAGTAAGTTTGACTGAAGCACTCAAATAAAATGGAGATGTCATGCTGGAAGGGATAGCATGGCTGGACAAAGTAGAGGTCACAGGCTGGATTTTGCCTCCAGTGCCTGCCTTCTCTTCACTATCTGAAAAGACAAATGGATTCTTTTTACATTCACTCCTATGTAGCAGGTTTGCTTTGCCAAGAAAAACACTAGAAATCACATTTTTTAAGTTGTGGAACTTGATGCTGGTGTCCCTAAGTGGGTTTTAGAAATCTTGTTTAGGCCAGCAAATTAGCTTTATAAAAGCACTCCTGTAAGGTAAGTAAACAACAACCCTGTTTTACAAAAGAAGAGGAGG
This sequence comes from Aviceda cuculoides, assembly GCA_035590195.1. NCBI lineage: Eukaryota > Metazoa > Chordata > Aves > Accipitriformes > Accipitridae > Aviceda > Aviceda cuculoides. The sequence goes on from JAVJGG010000059.1 coordinate 649,041, forward strand.
CACAAGAGGTTGAACTGCAGCAGTTCCTGAAAAGGAACCCAGGACTTCCAATCCTCATACATATTAGCTGCTTCCCACAGGCAACCATCTCCCTATTGCAAAATAAAGCTTTATAATTTCCAAGTGTTTTACTGCATTGATGTGGAGATACTGAAAAGCAGTGCTAGAAACTTCCTCAAGTCAGAGCACAAAGATCTGTACCGAAATGCAGAGTTTGATGCAGGCTCTCGGATCCTTTCCTTTTGTTAACATAAGCATTCAAAGGGTCTAACACATAAAGAATGTGCTCCAGAAATTGGTGCCGAGCCGAAAAGCCCTCCAGTGATTCAGTGTGACTCCAGGCTTGAATTTCCTTCACTATTCATAAGGAGTTCTTACCCGAAAAGGATGGCAGTCATAAATAAATGTACAGCGGTTTGTGGCTACCAGCAAATTTCCATGATCCATTAGTTTGGTTCCGGGCTAGATATGAACTGAGACTGAAGAAGTTACATGTCAGGGCACTGATGTATAAGCAAGGCTGGCAATAAATGGAAAAGTGCAGCCCCAGAATGTACTACAGGTAGCTTCAATCTCATCCAGGTATCTCTGTTCAAAAACAGACTTGGGTTTATTGGGTGCTTCTCCTGCCTCAGGCACTGTGGCAAACAGGACCCTTATTGAAACACTAACCCTTGATGTGCTTGATACATAAGCATTGAAGGCGGCAGATAAGCTGCCTGTAGCTGCTGGAAGTAGTAAACTTCAGGCATTTCCCCTCTTTTGTACAGTATCCCTTAGATTTTTTTCTCCCCTCTTGACTGGAGGATGAATGGAACCAGTGAATCCAAGGCAAAGAGTTACGCTGTAGGTTTGCTTGTTGTGTAGAAGGGGGAAAAGGCCTCCAGCTTTCCTGATGTCCAGGTAAATACAGAATACTTTACTAGACACTAAGTCATGTGTCAAGAAGCTGGGTGGAATGGAGTCACTCCCAGGAATAAGAGACATAGGTCCTCTCACCTATCTGTTAATAAACAAGGAAACAATCTGGTAGCACATCCCATTCTTCATAGTGTTTTGCACTTTAGTGTGGCCATTTACATACAAGCAAAACAACAGTACAAAGTCTGCAGATTAGAAGGGTAGGAGTTTACACTCACTTTGCTCCTGTATAAACATGCAAGATGAAAAGCAGTAGAAAGAAAAAAAAAGTAAATTGGGCATTCATGGTAGAACTGGTGGGAGAAAGGAGATTGTAATGCTTCCATGAAATCCTAATGGCAGATTGCAGAAGAGCCTTTTAAGCACAACACTGAGACCTTGCTCTGCTGGGACCCTGTCATGCCCTACAGGCTATGCATGGCCCTAAGTCCCTTGTCAATCTCTGAGATGCTCCTTCTTCCAAGCAACTGGTGCTGTAGCAGAGGGTGAGTTATTTGACAAGCAACATGCACTTCTCAGATCATTATTACATGCTCAGACCTTAAAAAACAGGAGTGAAACGGTGGCACAAATGTAATACAAGACGACAGTACCCGCTCTCCTGGGAATCTTAAAGAAGCACTGCTGTGCACTTTTGAACCAGGCAGAAAAGTCACAAAAGTATGTAATAAAATGTATATGAGCTTTTGTAGAACAAGTCTGATCAAAATCCCCACCAATGTGTCTCGCCCCTTCAACATTTCAGTTCTTTCGATCTTTTTGTCAACTCCCCCGTGTTTCAAATAAACCAGGAACTATTAATGCATTTTCTTTCATTTCGGGAATCAGGCAGGCTCCTGGCTCAGGACTTGGTGATTGGAAAACGTTATTTTGCCTCAGCATTGAGTCGACATGAACATAAAATGCTTTGGAAGCCACAATGGCATGGGCAACATAATTCTTTCAATGTTAACTATGCGGTATAAATCCAAGCTTTTTTGAAATTCATTGCCTGGCAGCCAAAACTATTCATGCATAATACATATCTTGGAGTTGGACACAAGATTACTGACATTATATTACTCCCTATTTCCTTTGTCATAGAAGCTCTGCATTCCTGGCAAACAGAAAAAAAATATCTTACATCTCTCATAAAGAAAGACCTCTCATCTATGTTTTTATTTAGCATTTCTGAGCACTGACTTAAAGTTTGGCATCATTGTAAGAGTTACTCCTGTTCTTCCTTTTCATGAAGTTTTGAATTTGTTTGTATTGTTCATGAACTACCTTCAAAATTACATTAAGAGAGAGCGTGCTTTGCAACAAGCACGACCACAGTACAAGTAACAGCATGTGTTATAAAGAAGGTATGTATCAGTCATTCTTGGGGTAATTCTAGCTGTAACAAAATTAAAAATGAAGCAACTCTGACATAAGTCTGTAATTTTCCTCTGAAAGATGTATGTTTACAGTATTCTGCTAATATTCTTCACACTTTTATGAAGCAAGACTTGTCACGTGAGCTTTGCTTTGTCATTTTTGAACCTAAGCTTGTCATTAACTACCTTGAAAAAAAATATTTGTCCGCAGGAAGAAATATGTGCATACATACTGTGTTGCATACATGTGGTTAAGGGCAGTGCATCATGGACACAACAAGGCTGCAGACACTCAGGAAAAAAAACTTCAAATCATGCCAGGCTAACTGTCTGTCTCAATGGTTGCTCATGAGGTCTGCAGACTATGGAAGTTTTTGCCTTAATGTGTGCAGTTCTTACTTCTGGGCACAGATGATCAATGTGGTGAGGGGCCTGGAGCACAAGTCTTATGAGGAGCAGCTGAGGGAGGTGGGGCTGTTTAGTCTGGAGAAGAGGAGGCTGAGGGGAGACCTCATAACTCTCTACAACTACCTGAAGGGGGGTTGT
>JAVJGG010000059.1:655451-690397 GCA_035590195.1 Aviceda cuculoides
CCGCGGGCGAGGAGGGTGTCACCCACCCACCCACCCGCCGCTGAGGCGCTCCGCGGCGGCGGGTGTAGAGTGCGCCGCAGCCCGCCCGGTCGACCGCCGCTGTCCCCGCCGCGCCGGGGCGGCCGCGGGAGTGGTTCGGTGACCTTAAAACGCGTGCCGAAAAGTGCTGAGCTTTCCTGGGTCGGACCGCAGGGCAGGCAGCCGTAGCATGCGAAGGGTGACCTTTTAGGATGGGGGATGTGTTTGCCCTCCTTCGCCCTCGGCCCCGAACCCTGGGCTGGGGGGAGGTCCCCCCCGGCGCTGTACATACGTGTAGCCCCAGAAAACAGGAATTTATTTTTAAGTAGAAAACTCCGCACCATGGAAACGGGGCTCAGTTCACAGGAAGCCTCTCTCCCTACAGTGGGTTTCTTGTGTCAGTCAAGTGAGACGGTGAATACAAAGTATCAGAAGAGTTAGGGGTTAGGAAAAACTGTGGAAAAGACGTAGGCAGAATCTGTCACACTTCTGTTTCTCTGCCTATCCCTCTTTTGCTTGACAAACACTGAACTTGAAGCAAAAAAAAGAAAAAAGAGAAGAGAAGCTGTTTATGCCACCCGGGGAGATAGATGCATTCCTAAAGGCATGTTCCTGTATGGAGTAAAAGATTGATGCCTTTTGACCTGGCAAGCGTTAAGCCCGCTCAGCTTTCCTCACATGAGTGCTCCTTTAAACACCAAGCGAAAGGCTCCTCATATGCTTAGAGAGCAAAGGACCCGATGACTGAAACATTTAAATAAATTAAGGAGCACAGTCCCTCAAAGTGCTGAGCAAAGGCAAGGGAGAGGGGAAGAGAAGCTGAAAGTCGCTTGGCACCTTGCAGCTGAAAATCTATAATTAAGTTCATAACTGTCCATATTCAGCGACTCCTCACTTTTTTCTCATGGATGCAGGTGAAGTTTGCTGTTTCTCTGCTCACTACTACCACAGTGTAGCCGTGCCCCGTTTGGAGCCAAGGGGAACGTCCGTGCACATGCACAGAGCACATGAAACACAAAGCTTTGTGCTCTCACAGGCGGGTAAATTCAGGGCCAACGAAACTTGTGGAAGAAAGTAAACCATGTTCAAATAACTTAGCCACATGCTACAGCAGGATGCTTTGAAAATACACAAGCATCATCAGTGCTACTAGGCAGCCTTAACTTGCTTAGCTCTAATGGGAATAGCCTCTGAAGGGAAAAAGGAGCATGCCAGAGTTTGAAGGGAAATGTATTTCCTCGAAAGTAGTCTAAATGCTTAGCTCTGCGCAGGATGAAACCTCGGCTTCACAGCTGGCATCAGCATTGCAGGGACCCAGGCAGAGATTTAGGGTACGCACTCCTCCCTCTGCCAACCTCCCCACTGCATAACTTGCTTTGCTGCTCCTGTTTGGTCTAGCGAGGAGGCTCCCAGGCAGTTGCCCACGTTGCTTTTCCTTAAAATTGCTCTGCGTGGTTTGTAGAATCTCTGCTGCAAGATCTGTGTGTATCTCTGGTTTGGACTCACTCCATCAGTGCACGCAGCGATGGTACCCTAATACTGATTCGAGTCTGTTACTTCCACCACAATATAAACAATGATAAGCGTGACAAACTGCTCAGCTTTCAGTCACAGCAACCAAATACACATCCAAAGAGATGCTGCCGGAGTATAGATGCTCTTGTGTGTTACGTGGTTGTGAACGCATGAAATATTAAATGTATTCTTATTGCTCTAGTTATCCTATAAAGTAATGATGTTATAAAATATTAATCCTCACATCCATTAACAGCAGCAAGTTTCGCTGTGGAATTTGTCACTCTTGGAGGTGACAAACAGAAGTAATGGCAATAACTCCTCCAATGCTCTTTGTGATAACGTAATAAAATCATCCCAAAGCATTTCTGACAGTGAAAAAAGTGCTACTAAGCCATCAGAGTTTCTTCTGCAGGTTTTAGTTAATTAAGGAAAGGAAAGCACTGCTATACAATGGTGCAGCAGTGTGCACCTGAATTAATACACTAGTAGTTTAATTGCATTTTCCACTGTTAGGGAGCTTTTGGATTTATTTTTTATTTTTCTGGCTTATGATACAAATGAATAGATTCTCTTGTTGGTATTTAATTAGTTGAGAAAGGACATGCGAGTGATAGAAATTCTAGCTATTTCTCAGCATCTAGGTAATGATTACTTTTCTAGCCCTCTAAATAAGAAAATGAGGGATGGCAGTATGGCTGGTAAAACTAACTCATTAGGATAAAAATAATGGATTTTGAGATAAGATACAGTTTTCAGTTTCAGGTAATACAATACTTAAATTTTAGTGTCTTACTGAGTATTTCTTTCACGTTCCTGTTAAAAAGCTTTTCCCTTGATATATGAACTAATAGAGCTGTCCAAGGAAATACCATCTTTATCTACACATAACCCACTAGACTATATTATATAAAGGTATATTTAAAGTTCATGACCCTAATATTTTTGATTTAATACCAAGGAATTTCTAATTTTTACACCGAGTCAACCTAACCTCCTTATTTATCCTACTTGTACCACTTGTATAAAATAAATGAACTCAAATGATAGAAGGAAGAATATAAATTAAGACAAGCAGGTGCTAAGTTGCAGAAACTGCTTCCAAAGCACTGAACACTCAGCAGCAACAAATTTATTCGTTAATTCTGGATGCAGAGCTTTCTCATTTCTTACTGTATGTCCTTAAGGCCACTACAACTTCTGACTAGGTTATAAGAATATACTTCAGTGATAATAACATGAAAATTTATAAATGGTAGTCATTCAAGCTACACTCTGGATTAGAATTAACCAATAGTTGAGAAACTATGCAAGTTATTAACATATCACTGGAGTTAATTAAAAAGAGGATGAGGCAGTTTTCAACAAGTACCTGTAGGAAGTTGTACTTGGATGAATCTTGGAATTAATCTCTAAAATGAACAACTGAAAATGAGCAAATGAGTAATTTTTAGGTTTCATAGAAATTGCTTTAGGTGATGAAATAGATACCCTTCAGTTCACACCAGAAGTAATTTTCAGTAACTTGTGTGTTTCTGCAGTTAAGTGGAATATTTAAGTACAGGTTCATACTCTGCAGTGATTTATTCCTTGCTTAAGGAAAATTCCCAATGGTTTAGTGAATTGTGTTTTCAAATATGCAGGATTAGCCCCATAATATTTCTCTCCAATTGAGAAATATAGGTTTAAAACAGACACACATAAATCAACCTAACCTGCAAAATGTTATTTTCTAATAAGTTGAAATTTTCAATATAGATTTCAAAATACATGTCTATATTTCCCCAAGCAGGACTAGAGCTGTGAGGTTTTTCCCTGCGTGATATTACCATTCCCACACTGTGAGAATGATAAAGACAAAAACCTAATTAATTTCACTGCAAATTTGTTACTTTCTGTCTACTATTTTTGAGATTTTGTTTGTGAAGGGAATGATATTAGTACACATTCGAGTTTCATCAGTGTGGCATGGCAAAAAATGTATTTGGAAAGTCTCTATCATATTTGCACATTAAAAATGATAATTTCCAAAAGTATTTCTTACTAGGTGTCTACAAGTTACTCTATTCCGTAATATTGTAGGAAGTGGGTCTGCATTTTCTGTCATTAGATAATGAAGCACTAGCTACATTTTGTTCACCAGATCCTGAATGTTGTGGCTTATCATTTCACTGTAATACAATTTGCATAAATTTCCTCATTCTACACTCAACAGAAAACTATTTCGCTACAAATATTTCTAAAGGATTGCTACCAAAAGGCCCAAACATTAATTTTTATGCATCTCCCTCCTCATTGGGTTTGACAGCACTTTACAAGTGTGAGACTGCAACGTTTGGCTTGTATGCTTTATGTGGTTAATCGAGTTAAAAATACCTTATAAAAGGCAGATGAAAACCTTAGCAGGGCACTCCAGCAAGTCTATACTGTGCAGTGAGAGGTCAGCGGAGCCACATGGTCTCAATGCATATAGGGAGCTCAGGGAAAACACTTGACTGTGTAATGACTTGCATGGTTTCACCCTAAATCATCAAAATCCAAATCTCATCGGTGATTTCTTTGTGTTCTGCCATTTAGGCTTGATGACGCAGAGGGGTGGATTACTTCGGGTTCCATACCGTTGTAGTTCCAGGCTTTTATACTGTGGAAGGTGTTTGCTGTACTGGGTTGCTCCACTGGGGAATATTAAAAAGTCGTAAAGCCGGCGCTCGGCTGATGTAAATGGGCATCCTTTTATTGAACTCAAGGGAGCTATGCTGATTTCAATTGCCTGAAGAGCTGCCTGGACATACTTAATATATTGAGAATGATGAAACCGTTGTAATTCTGACTGATCTATCTACTTACCGCCCTTCCTAATGACGGGTAGGGTCCAACAAAATCAGGTCCTGTGCATCTTCAGCTCTTGTTTTACACAAGTGCACTCTACAGAGCACTTCTGGAGCTTGCTCCCGAGGCGGAGCAGTGGTGGTCACGGAGCGCGCGAAGCTTGCCCGTGGTGCGGTGACCCGCTGCGCTTCAGCTCTTGGTGCCTCAGTAAGGATGTTTGCCGAGTGGCTGTGCTGTGGCCAGAACCTCCTTGTTGCTGCGGCGGTGTAAAGTGCGGCTCGGGATTTGGAGAAACTATAGAGGAGACCTTCACTTTCCAGAAAATTGGTGGTTTGCGTCTCTGTTGTCAGAATATACCTGCATCCTAAATATCTGCTTTAGCATGAAATAGATGAGCTGTAAAAGCACATGATAGTCTTCAAATAGTCCATAATACTGTGGCTTGATGGTTATGCAGCAGACAGCCAGGCGCTTGGGGCTGTGTTATCAAAAACACTGAGCTTGACTTGCTTCCATCCTGGACCACTTTCAGTAAAGGTCGGTGGAGAACAACAAAGAAAAGGTCCTGAGACCAGAAAATGAACACTAAGGAAGCAAGACTGGATTTGCCTAGCCTGGACCAGAGCTAGAATGGTTTAGATAGTTCCAAGGGAGATTAAAATGTTTAAAAAATACATCATGAAGATATGTTAGTCCTGCATTTCACATCTTGAAAGATATGTGGTTAACTATGGCAAATTTCACATAGCTATCTTGGTAAAAAGTCAAGTGCGTTATAGGAAAATGAAATGGAAGACAAGCCAGGGTATTGATGTCTGTGCTGTAGTATTTTATTATTTTCTCTTAACTTATGCAAGGTGTATCCTAATGTGCCCCTGTGCAAAATAGGTCCGTAGTGCTGCAGTGAGCTCCAGGGGGCAGATAAATAGGACATCCTGCTGTGGTTCACCAAGGCTTCAAATGCCTTTATGTAACACAGGTGCATCAGTTCAGACAGTTAAGGTTTTGGTAAAATACAGGATGAAATCTTCAAAATAATGAAATGGATGAAATTTTGCCAAAGGGTAAGAATTTTTTGTCAAATATTTTGTTTACACGAAATGGTTGATACTTAACCTAGTACTTTTTCAAATAACAATTTATTGCAGAGTACAGTGATCACTGCAGGAGGAACAATCCTTATAAATAAAATAAAATTAAATTTCTCTGAATTTAATTTCTTGCTTAATAGACTATTTGTAGTGTTCAGGTGTAATAATTTTTTAAAAATTCCTGTGACTTTCCCATAACACCTAATTTCACTTAATCAGAGGGCATTTGCCTCAACATCAGTTCTTGCTGTAACTATAAGCTTCTCCATATGGCCCTGTCTTCGCTTAACATTTTCCTTTCAGACCGCAAGTACAATCTCAATACTGTTTTTTCATTACAGTCTGTTTTGTATATCCTGGTCAGTAATAAAGCTTAATTCCTGCCCCCCTCCCCAATATTTTAAACAACTGCCTCTAATCCTCTTTTCTCAGAAAGGCTTGATTTGACCAACTAGACTATAGATTGTACTGCAGTAAAAAAAAAAAAAAATCCTATCCAAGAACTGATTAGTTTTACTCCACAGCTTTGGATCTGTAACCTGCCAGTCCAGTATGTCCTAGTTTTTGGTTGACTTTAGGTTTTAGTTTGTAGTAATGAGTTTATGATTTTGGGAAAGCTTTGCAGTGGGAATGTTATTACCCTTTCCTCTCTCTATCTTTCTCTTTCTGCTGAAGGTGATCCAGTATTATCTAGAAAATGTTTAGCTTTCAAATGATGAATTTGCTTTCACTGAGCAAAATCAAAATTCTAAATTAAAACTCTTTCATTATTCCAAATAGGCCTCTTTTTTCATTTCAGCTAGAGGGCTGATAGGGCTGCTAAGGTACCTTTTTTTTTTTTTTTGTGTTCCTCTGACAATGCAGAAGGTTTCTTATATTATCTTTACAGCTTCATCTGTACTGAGGCACTAAATTAGGGTGGCACAAGCACTGGGCAATGTGAGTCAGTTATAAGGCCCAGCAGTATGGACAAAGAGTTAGAAGTGGTCTCAAGGGCTCAGTTTTGAGCTTCTTTTCTTGGGTCCATCTGTCTCTTTACAATTACACCTTCTAGTTGTTTTTTCCTTTGGGCTTTCAGACTGCACCACCACAAGTTTAAAAGAGGAGCGTTACAAATTCTGTTAGCATTGAAATTGTTTCCACATTCTGCCATTGAATCTGCACACGCAAACTTGGTCTATTTCAAGGAAAATTGTGTTTACAGCGCATTGATTCTGGCTGGGGTTCAAGACCAGCCATCCTTCCATATTGCTAAATGGCATGGAGGTCCTGGTGCAATGCTGAGTAGGTGGAAGTGACAGTCAGAGTACAGAAGTACCTTCAGAAATATGAGTTTGTTTTGAGTGAGCAAGTGTATGAAACTCATTGTCCTACCTACATATGAAGGAGCAGCGAAACTTCCCACAGACGTTATGTCCAAGTGACATTTCTGCTAGAAGTATTACCACAGATGCTGAGGCTTTGCTTTGGCTCTCAGATGGAGAAGGAACAGAGCCCTCCCTAAATTTAGTGGTACATCACTGAGATCTTAAAATCAGTGTGGTTTTGCATGCTCTTCTGTAGAGAGAAAAAAACCCCCAACAAACCAAAACCAACAAAAACCCAACACTTCTTTTTTTAAAGATCAAGTGTGCAAAAATATAGTAAGAGCTACTCACTACACTGTAAGTAATACAGGCTTTTCAGTTCTAAATGTTTTGGACAGAATAAGCAGGAAAAAAACCCACTAGTGTATGCTGTGGATCAAAGGGCTTGGAAAAAAATTGCTGTTTTAAAAGAACAACTTAAGGTAGCTATAAGAAAAGAAGAAAAAATGTTTGAAGATACAGGTTTATTCTCCCCTTCCCCTGGGATGAGCAATGGAGCAGAGTCCTGCCAGGATGTTTGTACGGCGCTTGCTGCCACTCGCTTCTGCTACAGATCACCTCCCCTTCCCTTCCCAGGGAGAGACGTGTCAGTAATGTCCTCAGCACGCAAGCCAGGTCCCCAGGTGAGCAATTAGGCTTGCCTAATCTGCCACTGCTGTTTCCGCAGTTAATGGCAGTCTGTCAGCCCAACATATCCGAAGTGTTACTTTAGTTGCTTACTTCTTTAATGCTGAGTGTCTTCTGCTGCCTGAGAGCTTTGGCCTTCATGGTCCATGAGAGCACCCGCAGAAGGCAGGAGGTTTCTAACTCTGCTTTCTTGCAGTGAATAGCAAGAGCAGCCCATGCTTCCTGGCTTACAGCTATGTCTCTAAACAGGTAAATCAAAGGATGCTACTTCTCTTTACGAGCCTTGCCTCACTATAGCTTTGCCTAGCTATAGTAACACTGCTATTGTATATTGTAATACAGGAGAACAATTTAACAGTGAACAACTACTAGGAATTGTGCTATCTTTAGGGGAAGCTGGGTTATATAAATTGGGTTTAGCATGATTCTGCAAGACAGTACTGACAAGAAAAGCTGTATGTACTTTTTATTCTTGGATCATATAATTAGAAGGCAAATCTGTGGAAATTGGTGCTTTGGGGGTCTACCATGTGATAAAAGGTTGTGTTGAACTAGTTTCCTTGCTGCTTTGTCTCATGTAGTATGAACTGCATCATATTTTAACGAGAATTGTAATGGATAATAACAACATTGAGATCTTCTGAAGCAGCAGAGCTCAGAGTACTTCACAAAGCACATACAATTAGTTTTATTTTACAATTGGGGAAGCCAAGGCCAGATAACTGAAGTGTTTTGCTGGCAAACTTGTGGCAAAGCTGTGAGTGACTCCAGCTCTCTCACGCGCCATCACCCTATAGACCTCTGTCCACTGCATCACAACTTTGACATTTTCTTATAGTTTGTATAGTAGGTGAAGATTTGCATAGATCCTTTGGAAATTAGTAGTATGAAGTGCTAAGTGTTGCTGCTACAGAGGCCCAAATGTGTTTAACTATACAATTTATAAGTGGGTGTTTTATGTCCTGAACGGTTTGCACCCACTTGGAGCTCAGCCCTGGATGTGCAGTGCAAAACAGACAATGCTGAAGATTTTCCCTGACACTGGAGGATTCTTTGAAGAAGCAGAGCACATGCCTTCCTCTCCCAATTTGGGTAGTGGCCAAATATTGTATGCTGTATCTGACCTTAGCCAGAAGCCCTCAGAGGCCATCAACATCCATGGCCCTTGGAAGTGCTTTTTCACTGCTCAGATTTCTTCTGAGCATCTTTTCAGCATGGCTTGCCATGTCCTCCAGCCTCTGGCTTCGCATCTGCTCAGCAGAATGGTGTTCTGCTGAAGGTCATTGTGGTAAATCTTAGCAAGGGATGGACACATTTAGTGTACAGAAGAATTTCAAATTTTTTTCCCCATTTTGGCACTCCTGCAGACCACTCCACTATGGCACACATGCCCTCTGTAATTATATATATTTTGAATACAGAAACATTTTATTATTTATGCCCTTTCTAGAAGGGTATTATGTACATTGGCAAGGTGGTTAAGTGTTTTACTAGGCTGTAACTCCCAGGCAAATGCACCAACCCATATGAATTGGCCTGACTCGTTCTCTTGCATCATCTTTGTTCTAGTATGTTTCCCTCTTCTCCCCTAAGAAAGGGTCTAAGCAGTCAGAAAGAGGCTTTCAGAGCACTGAAGCCATGTGCAGTGATGTAGACTGTGCTATCAGAACTGTTGAAGTCTTCATCAAATATTCAGGTGTCCTTATAAAATTCTACAGCCATCCTAGCTAGGAATTAACTCTGGCTTCAGGTACTACACATCTCAGTGCTTACAGTCCTTTGCTTTCACTCTCTCGGTTCTCATCCCTGATGAAGATATGGAGAAATGAAAATTAGATGCTCTGAGATGTAAACGTGCAGAGGAAAAAAAAAACCAAAATACAACTTTTGATTTCATAAAAATAACCTTTTCTCTGCTTACATTCAAGAAAAAATACAAGGGAAGCCAAAGCCATTTTAATTCTCCTTCCTGCTGTGCAAACCGCTTTCTCCTAAATGTCTTGGGGGCCCTGTGCCAACCCAGTCATTTCTGTAAAGGTTATGAATAGGAAGCTCAGGCCTGATGGAATGTGAAAAGTAGTTTACGTGAAATAGTTACTTCATTTTCGAGGAACTGCAAATTAATCCTGATTTCTCTGGAATGGTCCCAAGAGATTAATCTCAAGACATCTGAGTCCATGTCAAGCTGAGAGGCTCCCTATCAGTAGTCAGAGGAGAGGAGGCCAGGTTGCTGCGGCAACAGCGTGACATATGTAAAACTCTGTTTGATTATGGCATTATCACAGAGAAAGCTGTTTAAAAGTTAGGTCAGGTTTTTTAGCTGTACTATACTTTTCCAGAGACCGTCAGTCACTGTCAGATTGGCCAACGAGTCAAAATGCATGATGAATAACTTCAGCAATCTCATGTGGATACTAAGTTAGCTGTCCACGTAAAATAATATAGTAATAAGCTACTGAGAAGTATTAAAGAAACTACTAGTAAGCCACTTAAGAATTCTTCCCTGCAATTTGGAGACAAATAAAGTTACAATTTCTGTTCAAAATATTTTCATATTTTGTTTTTGAATGCTTTTATTTATCTTAGGATTCAGAAAGAGCATAGGAAATGACTTAAAAATCAAACAGATTGTCTTTGATAGTCTGTTGGACTGGGAGACGAATGAGTAAATATCTTGTACAGGGTGCAAGAAGGACATGGAGTCACTCGTGTATTATTTTCCCTTATGATTGTTCAAATGTGTTTTGTAAGATAAACTGTGCTCATGCTAAACAAAATGGCGTTAAAAGAATGCTATAACCCCAATTTATTTGTCCGTACTTAAAAGTATTAAATGCAAAAGACTATAGTAAAAGAACACAGTAAATGAGGCAGAAATCCTGAAGAATAATGTATGTAGTTAGGTAACAAAAGATGGGATTTTGAAGTTGCTCGGTCAACATTAGTTTGGTATTTCCATCTTCTGGTGTTTCACTTTTTAATCTTACATGTTCATATAAAAGGCTTTTGGTATAATTCTCTATTACTGTGTAAAAACCAATCAGAAACCCTGGGAGCGTTCCCCTCAGGCCCTATGGACACGGCAGGGATTGCTAATGCGATGCAGGATGGAGACCTGTGCCACCCGTTGCCAGTAGATGTGGCTGTTCTCCCTATGGACCTGGCCCTCAAGAAGGACGAGACACGCTTCTGCTGGTGTTTTTCCAGAGGGCTTCTGCTGATGTTTTTCCAGAGGTGTTTGGTGATGGGAAGCTGGCTGACAGCACAGCAAAGGGGCAACGCAGGCTCCTGGCTCATACTGCTGCAGGCACCAAACCAGGCAAGGGACAGCCTTGTTTCTGCAGCTCTGGGCAACGTGTGCGTCGTACAAACGGGTATGGTAGGTACCTGCCTGGCCATCGGTAAAAAGCTGTCACTGACTGCATTCACAGCACCAGGCCGTCAAATTTTAAGTCCCTGCATGAAGATATTCTTGGTGAAACAATTCTCAGTGAAAAGATTATCAGAATGTTTGTAGTTTGGGAAAAAAAATGTATTGGTTATTCTCAGGAAAAGCTAAAACCTCCTGTATTCAGTCTGAGAGCTACAGGACAGGGGAAATGTTGCTTTAGATGGCTAATATTTGACAGAGTTATAAGCAGCTAAAGACAAGGTTGCATAGTGGACAATGTCTAGGGTTCTTTCTTACTGACAGCTGCTGCAAGGTCTTACTGGCAACGCTTACAAAAGATGAGGTGGAGCTCCCCTGTGGGAAAGCTCTTTTGCCTTTGCCAGGGTGAAGCACTTCTAGCACCTAAGTCATCAGCCAGCATGAGCCCTGCCAGCCTTGTAGGTCTGACCTGGATGGTCCAAGTTTCAGGTCCATTGTCTGGTGAAGGATGATGGAAACTCGAGGTACAGTGACAGGGTGGTGGCAGTGCTGACAGCGGGGCAGTCTGGCCTGTCTGAAATGCCTGCTAGGACAAGCCAACACGGGCTGTTCTTCTGCTTACATGTTGCGCAGTGAAGTACTGCAGTCTTTGCAGTGACATGCCGTTTCCTTCGCTGGAGCTCCGTCTGCTTAAATAAACTCATTAAAGACGGGCATTTGTTCTTTCTTGAACGAGTTTCCATTTGTTTGTCTGCTAATGGCCAAGTAGTGCAGAAAGAAGTGCAAGGTTTCCTGCTTCTCCATTTGGAAACAGTTTGGTGAAGGTCCCTGTGAGGACACACAGCACTCTTCTCCGTAACACGCGTTCCCTAAGCCCCGTGCAGGGGTCTGGGCAGAGACGGGGGCTTGCTGCAGAGAAGTGCTTAGTATCCAGTGCATATAAGCCAGCATGGGGGTGGGACTTTGAAAAGAGACACCTCAGCTTGTGACTGTGCTGAAATTCACTGGGGGTGACTTACCCGTCTGTGATCTGCCGTGAAGCCGTCGCGGTGGTGGTGTCGGGATGACCTTGGTGCTCACCCACAGCTCGCTGCTGCGCACAAAGCCCCACGGAGCCCAGCGGACGCCGTCGAACGCAAAGTTCAGCATCCACGTGACTAAAGATTTTGTCCACAAAGCCAAAGGAGTCTGTGGTTATAAGGAAGCCGAATGTCGATGCAGCTCAATGCATTGAGTGGATTGCTTCTCTGTGCAGGAGGCTTTAAGCTTCCCAGCCTTGCCCCCTCTGTTTCTGCTTGCCCTCTCTCTGAGCATGGAGATCCTCAGCTCGTCCGGCCACATGCTCTGGCGTACAATTCAATTCTGCTACCAAGGCCACTTTCAGAATTTCGATGTAAAAATGATGTCTTTCTTCTTGCTATCTCTGATCCAACAACTTGTACACAAAAAGCTTTTTATTCTTCCGAAGCTGCTTCCTTTCAACTATGCCAAACCGCCCCAAAAACTTATCAGTGGGGCACCGCAGCTGAAGTCTAATATGAGCTGATGCTTTTCGAACTGTAACTATCTTGAAAATTTTCATTTCACATCCAAATTGTTTACTTATCTGCTAGAAACATATGTTAAGAGAAGTTAAGGCTCTGTCGCCCAAGGTGCATTTTAATACAGGGGAAGAACTGCTTCAGATATTTCACATTACATCTTCTAGCTTTATCTGGTGCTGTAAATCATAAAGCTGCTCCATTGAACTGGATGAAGATTAAATTTTTGAACACTGTTTTCTGAAGAATGCAGATTTTTCTCTTTGAAATGAAGAATCTGTCCTGCATCAGTGTGGCTCCCTGCATACTTCGCTGCCCAAGCCTCTCTTTTTTCTATTAGGGTGCCAGGCTGTTCTCTGGGGACCACGTCCTGTTGTTGATCCACGTACTGACATTAAAAAGCATCTGCAGATGGAGTGAGTGTGGGATGTGCCCTGAACAGCAAGTGGTCTGGGAAACTGTAATCCTTACCCTGTCATCTTGAAATCAGAGCTGTCATGAAGGAAAACTAGTAAGAAACATTTATCTTCTCATCTGCGTAGACCTTCTCCTGTAGATGCCCGATGTATGTATGATACGCGGATGTGTTTTGAAAAAACAATTGCTTGCAGCATCCAAGTGAAATACTTATGCACTGCTATTTTACTCAGATGCATGCTTCTGTCAGGCTGAATTCCTGGCTTCCAGCCCTCTTATCTTAGCTCTCCCAATGTGGGGAGATCTCATCTGTGTTTGTTTCCTTCTGTGCCTAACACAGGGCCCTGGGATGAAGCTGAGTGGGTGCCTCCTTTAAAGCAACATAGCACCAATAGGACTGAGTGTCGCAAACAGTTCTGTTGCCTCTGTATAAAGGGATGAATTTAGTCCCATTTCCTCTTATGAATTGTCTCCCACATATGCACACGTGGACACAAAAGCCAGACACTACAGCTGCCCCAAACGCTGCTTGCTCAAAATTGCAACACGACTACCTGGTGCAGACGCTTCACGGGGCCGGAGGGTGTTAACCAACGTGGGAAGAGCACCAGCGCTGAGGTTCCCCACGGCCTCTTCTCTGTGTCGTCCTCCTCACATTCATGGGGGGAGCGGAGGGTAGCATGGCACCTCGTTTCCTCCCCCCGTGGCAGCTACCCTCCCCTTCTTTCAGGAGCAACAGCATCTCCTTCCCGTTGAAGAGAAAGCAGTGCTGGCAAGCAGGCCTGGGACTGCTGCAGGCGGCGTTTTTCTGGGTGAGTGGGTCGAGGCTACATCCACCCTGTCAAGTTCTCCATCAGCAGAGACACTTGCGGCGTGCAGCATACGTCTCAACCCTTTTCAGGAGTGCTGGGGTTAGCACAAAATCAGAGGAAGGGAAAGAAAACATTTTCTACTAATTAGATGGCTATATACTTTATGCCCTCTGGTTCTTTGCTTTAAATGGGAATGTTTCTGCGCGTAAGCAGATTACTTCTGTGTTAATCAGGGTGTTTCATAGCCTATTTTATGTAGGCAAAAGTTAGTCCAGTTTTCCATAGTGTATTGAAATACTTTACACAGCAAGATAATGAGAAAGGGTGATGAGGGAAAAGATAATTGTTCTTTATAAATCCAGAAAATTAATATGACAACTGCTGTTTTAAGATGACTTGTGTACTGTTTTATTTCTACAAGTCCATAAGCAAAAGGATGATGAGATCCCACCTTTTCTTCCTTCTCATAAAGGTAATTTCAGGAAGCCATTATAGGAACCTTTGTCCTGAGTATTTCTGTGAGTGCTAGGTTGTTGTTATGCGTTGTTGGTAAACAGGTGAATCTTGTTTCTGGGCAGCTGTACTTAGCATTTTCCCTCTTTTCTGAGAGAAACTTCATCAGAGTCAGTCGATCTGTTTTCTGGGTTACATATTGCTTTACCAGTATCAAGTGCAAGAAAAGAAAAACTTCAGAAATAATGCTTATGACTTGCTGAAACTGCTCCCAGAAACAAACACAACATGCTGCCCGTCAGTGAGGAGTGAGGAGAAAAGCGTGAAAAACAGCCTTGCCAGCACCAAGGGGAGAGGGGGAGGAGGTGCTCCAGTCACCCCAGCAGGGATCCCCTGCAGCCCCTGGAGAGACCACGCTGGAGCAGGTACCCACACTGCAGCCATGGAGGACCCCACACTGGAGCAAAATATGCCCTGAAGGAAGCTGCAGCCCATGGGAAGGACCTGTGCTGGAGCAGGTTCATCCTGAAGAACTGCAGCAGATGGAGAGCCCACAGTGGAGCAGCGGAAATGTGTGCAGAGGAAGGGGCGGTAGAGAGGAGCTGTTACGGTCTGACTGCAACCCCCCATTCCCAAAAATCCCCCTGTGCTGCTTGGGGAGGGGATGGGGATGCAGAGGAGTTGGGGATGAAGGAATGAAGTTGAGCCTGGGAAAGGGGGTGGGGGTAAGGTATTTTAGGTTTTGTCCTTGTTTGTCACCATCCAACTCTATTCTAACTGGCAATAAATTAAATTAATTATCCCCAGGTCAAGTCTGTTTTGCCCATGATGGCAATTGGTAAGTGATCGCCCTGTCCTCATGTCAACCCATGAGCTTTTTCACCTTAACTTTCTTCTACTTGTCGACTTGTTGAAGATAGGAGTGAGAGATCAGCTGGGTAGACACCTGGCAGCCTGCCAAGGTTAACCCACCATAGAAACACAGGAGATGTTGGCACAATTCAGGCTGCTGAGGTAGCAGCACCCATGCTATATCTTTTTTTCCATGACTAAAGTATCACATTTCATAATTCTTCCTTGCCAGTCTGCCACTATTTTTCCTTGTTAACCTATAATTTTAGAGAAAAACAACCACCACTCTCTTCCTGATCTTGAAACAGCTAACGCAAGACAAAGGAATTCCAAGTACTTAATTATCCACAAGAAATTAGTTGATTACAGTAAAGTTAAAAACAACCAGTATCACATATGCACTTGGATTTTAACCAGTCTGGTTTCTGCATTCAAATTTGCCAATCAGTTTCTAAGTCTCCTGTGTCAGCAGCTAGAACAGCCTGTTTCTTTTCAAACAATGAAAATAACTTTTAAAGAAACCAGATTCCGATGTTAGGGCCAACTGTCTGCAGGGCAGGATCTGGGATTGAGTCCACTAGCTGTGCCAGACCCTGCCAATCTGCATTTGGTGAAGACTTGCATAGTGATGCAGTTAGTGGAGCAAAGGACCAGATATCAGGAGAAACAGTTTGTGAGTGGTGATATAATTCCACCCCTCACTCATTTAAAATGTTTAGACAACTCACTTCATCTCATGGTGCCTCACTGCAAACACAGGGGTGGGGAAGAAATTATTTTCTGCTACTTCCAAAAGGAGCTGTAAAGCAGTATCTGGTTCCTAGCAGCTTTGGGATTGTGGGCAGTATAAAATGTGGAGGTAATTCTGATTTAATTTCACTCTTAATTCTGTCAAAGTGCATCCAGTAAACAGGGAATATTCTTTATTATGACTAACAGTACCACAGAGTTTCAACCAAGACTATGAACCTACTCAGCCAGGAAAAAAAGAAAATAATAAAGATTATATACATGTTTATGGATTTCGGAACACTTGATTCCTTCAATGTGTTTACAGGCTGAGCTGATGACGGCTTGCCCAAGGCTGCCCAGGACGTCAGTGCCAGAGCCAAGAATTATCTGTGACTTTCACTAGTACTCATCCAGCACTTCAACCTGAATTGTCTCCTTCATACTTTCACAAAATGAACCAAGAGGGAGGAAATCCCAGTATTAGCTGAGATAATTCTGATGAATCACAACTATAGTCTGGCTGGAACACGTGTTCCTCTCCCACGCATCAGAAACAGGGACGACGCAGATAATCCCCAACAAACCACTGGCTTGGTAAAACAATTACTGACCTTATAAATGTTTAACAGGATAAAAAATCCTGCTAACAGAACAGCACAATGTACAACTAAGTTTTACCTTTCAATGAAGAAACCTCATTTGTGCTAAAATATTGGGTGATTTGTATTTTCTGTTTCAACAGATCGTTCAAGATTTAACAGATTGCTGAATAAATTGTTTAAATATGCAAATTATCTG
This sequence comes from Aviceda cuculoides, assembly GCA_035590195.1. Classification (NCBI taxonomy): domain Eukaryota; kingdom Metazoa; phylum Chordata; class Aves; order Accipitriformes; family Accipitridae; genus Aviceda; species Aviceda cuculoides. The sequence goes on from JAVJGG010000059.1 coordinate 671,874, forward strand.
GGCATTTTGTAATATTTCTCCAAGGGCTTTTTCCCAGTAGTTCTCACCAGATCATGCAAATTACTAGTGATCCAGAAAACGGGGCATATAATATTTTAATTGACAGAGTGTTTATTTTGGCTCCCGTTCTTTTACATCTTCCCTCTCAGATAACTAGAAACATATGACCTCCAGGAATCCCCATATTCTGTGGGGCTCATGACAAAATTGTGTATTGGGAGAGACGGAGAACAGGAAATTAAGTGTTTTATGTAGATAAAATGAGCTGACTCGGGGAATACAAACAGTACTAAATTACACTGTACAGTCTGCCCTGTACACCTAATTGCCATGATAAATGACAAGCTGTAATGGGCGTTCATGCATTCCTTGCATGATATCCCCAGAACTTAATTTTGCTCTCTCCACATCCTTCTTAGAGGCTGGCAGCCGCCGTTTCCCAGAGGTTGGGGGGCAGCTCTGCAAAGGGAGCGCCGGCCATCGGGCTCACCACCACCTGCTGCTGCAGCCAAACCCCATTTCAATGAAGCACGCATGACTTGATGCTCAGGGAATCTACCTTTCCACCCCAAAGCCGCAAAAAGGAAAGGAGGTTTTCTTCTTTCCCATAACTGTCTCTTGAGACTACCTCTTACGCTACTTAACCACCAGCAGCCCCAAATCTGAACTTCTGGGCCAGAAAAAGGAAGGGGAAAAAAAGGCAGCTTTTTTCTTAATGAGTCATGCACTGATTTCACTTACCCACTACCTGGTGAAAGGGGCAGTGCATTTGTAATTGCATTACAGAATAACATTAGACACAACATTACTTTTTTCCCCTGTTTTCTTAAAGCTCAACCTCTGTACCAACCTAGAGAGCAAGCAACACAGGCTGCACTCAGTCCCTGCTAGCTAAATGGTTTCCCTTACATGCTTCTGCTGAGAAGCAAACCCTGCAGTGGGTGATTTGGGTACACTAGCTTCCGCATACGTACTGTTCCCCAGCGACCCTCTTCAATCAGAATCCAAAAAGAGTGATTCCAGCCCTGTAGGGTGGTGTGAGCTCTGCTACCTCATGCATTATTTCAGCATGAAATATTTATAAATTGGAGATCAAGGGCAGGCTCCTTCTTTAAAAAGTGTGATTAATTTTTTTTTAAATGTATGAGCACAACTTGTAAGAATCTGCAACTTGTTTGACATCCTGGGTTGAATAGCCTGGTCCCCACTCCTGATCCATACAAAAGGAGCCAAGGTTTCACCTTGAAGACTTCACTTGAACACCGATTTCTCTTTAAAAACTGAACTTAGACTAAGCAGATATTTTTATATCTTAGGGCTAATTTTGCTTTTCTTTATATTAGCTGTCAACACCACACCCGTACATTTTTTAGTAGAAAAGAAAAAAATAACAGCATTTGTATCATAACTATCTTTCCCCTGGCAGCAGTTTGTATTCTGAAATTAGAACAGTGGTCACAGTCCACAGTGACACACTATCACAAAACTGGACCTTGGAAAGCCACAGGGGACTGACAGTGGCAAATCTGACAACTTAAGGGCCAAACCAGTATTCCCATAATACAAAGCAGTCAGTGGAAAAAGCCACTGACAGGTAGACTCCCTCGCTCTGCCAGATTACACCTGTAAAATGTAACTACTGTTTTAGTTGGAAACCAGAAGGTGAGACTTCAAAAAAGCTGCAGGTAAATTGGTCCCCTGTGGGCACTGGGGTCCTCAGCGAGTGCAGCAGTCTTACAGCTTGGAGGACTTGGGACTGAAGAGCACAAATCTCTGCAAATTAACCTTCTGCTTTGACATGTTACTCTGCTAATGAATTCTGCAGAAGTAGTTACACAATTGACCTGTTCTCTGTAGCACTGATGAAGCTTTACTCTTTTTTTACCTACAGATTTAGAAATATTTACCAGCAGAGAACTAATTGACTCCCAGGAGAACAAACCCGATTTTACTTCCTTTGAAATATCAGGGAAGTAATTCCAGATGCATAGCACCTCGCAAGCAGGAATACAGCAGTTGTTACTACCTAGCATTTCTGAAGTAATTTGATTACAGAATAACTAATTACTTTTATTTTTCATGAAACACAGAGTGATTTCATATATATATTTTTTTATTTCCTACTTGGCAAAACAAAGGTTAACTGACCTGCCTTCCACTCAGCCCTAAAACATGTGCTATCTCTGTCACCTGCTAGTGTACGCCTTAATTTATGTTTCCTTCAAGGCTGCAGTATAAATAGACTTCTACGGAGATACTACGTGTGCAGAGATCCTTATAAATGCCCGGACCACTATGCATCCAGCCCAGGGACCCAAGAGACATGCATGGAGCTGAGTGCCTGAGCATGCCATGTAGCCTCTGCCACCTAAGGGGAGCACAGCTTTCACAGGGAATGGGCAATTCCTAGGCGTCCTGATTTAAACAGACCACAAAAAAGGCTTAAGTCCAGTGAGAGAACACTAAAAATTAGTTATAACTTGGATTATCTGTGGAATTTTAAATTTCTGGTTTGGAAACTGCACTGTTTAAACATCAGGACAGATGCACCATAGCTAAGTTAGCAGATGCAAATCCTCTGAAACAAGACATTTGCATCCCTTTACTAAAGTGATAATAGGAGAACACTGAAGTAAGTTGCTAAAAAGACTATGCTTTTACTTTATTAAGGGTAGCTGGTCTGGCTTTAACCACTTATCTCAGTACAAGGAACCGTCCAGGATATCAACTATTTGCTCAAGTTGATAACTTTCCTTCCACCTGGAGTTATCACTCCCCTTTGTTCATTCATTCCTATGGAGAGCATCATCTGCTTCACTGGCAGATACTGCAGTGAAAGGTACTATGAGGGGAACAAAACTCTGTACTTAATCTACCTTGCTGGACGTATCCTTACCACCACTACCAAAAAAGGCTCCATTTCACTCAGTGCAGCACAAGGCTGTGCTAAACCTATGCCACCCGGTGCAGATGCACACAGTAAGTACCTATTCAAATTTAGAGTGCAGTTACAGCATGACCTGCAGACCACGACAGTAGATATTCATGTCTGAGCAACATTACATGCTTCCATTATCACTCTGCCTTTTAAATGTAGCCCTAAAGCCAACAGCACGTTAGCTGGTTTTGCAGGCGTTGTGTCTGTTACACACAGCCTTCTTTGTGGCAATAACTCGTTCACTGGAAACTGCCAGGCATGGACTATACATTGCAATATTCACTGTGCTGCTTCTTGACATTAAGTGAATAGAGTCAAAATTTATCAGCTTTACAACAAAGCACTTCTCTTGGAGCCAAACTCTGCACCCTTGTGTTTAGTATATGACTGCTTCAGGTTCTAAATGGAGATTACACTGATTTTATCATGTGCTGTTTGCAAGCTTGAGACATCCAGGAGAGCTGTAATAAAACATACTTCCATGTGATCAGTTCAGAAATACTTCTGTGACATCATCAGCAGAATTTGATAGCTTCAGTCCACTTTTTGAACTGAAAGGGATACAGCTCCCAATAGCCATAACTGGCTATTAAGCCACCATAACTGGTGCCAGTCATGATGCTGACTGGTTGACTCAGCAGTAGGACTGAAAAGCAAATGCCGTTCCTGTTCAGGTGGAGGAGGAAAGGACAGTATTACTGCTAGGAAAGTCGCAGTCCTCCAATCTCCTCCACCACAGCCTGTGAAATACAGTGTGAAACTTTCTACCGATTCCCTGGGAGCTGAACTGGGACCCAGGTTACAAACCAAGCAGATTTTAAAAGAAGTTCATTACAAATGAAATGTCAAAAAGGAAACCATCTACATGGGTTACAGCAAATCCATATGCTCTCAGCACAATCACTTGTACTTACAAAATAAACGGTATTTTAAACAACACCCTGGCCCTTGTAAAAAATTCAAGAAATGTTACAACACGCCTTAGCATAAAACTGCTCTGGTTCCCACTAAACATGTAGGCTTTCAGAAACTTGTACCAGCGTTGGAAAGGTCACTTAGGTTCAGCCATCACTATGTATTTCATAGGAGATACTTCTTTCTTTATGCCCTGTTCCTTGTGAGAACCAGCGCAGCGGGCTATCTGAAAGCACATCCCCTCCTGCCTTGCTGACCGCACTGGAGTAAAATGCCTTCTTTCTCCTCCTCATCCTCCTCACTGCCCTGGTGAGGTGGGATGGGAGACTGTCCTGGTTTAACCCCAGCCAGCAACTAAGCACCATGCAGCCACTCACTCCTCCCCGGTGGCATGGGGGAAAGAATCAGAAAAGTGAGAAAACTCGTGGGTTGAGACAAAGACAGTTTAATAGGTAAAGCAAAAGCCGCGCATGCAAGCAAAGCAAAACAAGGAATTCATTCACCACTTCCCATGGGCAGGCAGGTGTTCAGCCATCTCCAGGACAGCAGGGCTCCAGCACATGTAACGGTTACTTGGGAAGACAAAACACCATCACTCCAAACGTCCCCTCCTTCCTCCTTCTTCCCCCAGCTTTATATGCTGACCATGACGTCATATGGTCTGGACCATCCCTCTGGTCAGTTGGGGTGAGCTGTCCCAGCTGTGTCCCCTCCCAATTTCTTGTGCACTCCCAGCCTCCTCACTGGTGGGGTGGGGGGAGAAGCAGAAAAGGCCTTGACTCTGTGCAAGCACTGCTCATGAACAGCCCAAACTTCCCCAAATTATCAACGCTGTTTTCAGCACAAATCCAAAGCATAGCCCCATATTAGCTACTGTGAAGAAAATTAACTCTATCCCAGCCAAGACCAGCACAGAGACCTTGGGGATGGGTGGTCACCTCCATACGGGCATGGGTGAGCCAGGAATGCAGAGGAGTGAGCTGCCTTTCCACGTGCTGCTCATGCAGTCAGAGTGGCAGCCACCTGGCATAAAGAGGTGATTCACTAAATGGCTTTGGCCATTTTCTCATATCCTGATAACAGGCCAGGCTTCCAGAAGGAGGGGATTAGGGGGATGATGTTCCTCCACAACCCCTTTCAGCTCCCACACTCTGCAGGTTGCTCTGCAAGACAGAAGAAACATCCCTGGGAACTGGCTCTTACGTTTGGAGGATGGTGACCTCTGCTACCCCTTTCCTGCCTCTCCTCAAACATGAAGTACCCCCGGAGGGGGGCAGATGTGATCTGCCATCACCCCTCATTCTTCATACTTGCCTGCTGAGCCCTGCCACCACCTTTGTGAGCTCCTCTGGACAGACAGCTTACTGTGAACTAATACAATTACATAAAGTAAACCAAACTGACCACTTGACAGAGCTATTAAATAGCAAGATGCAGGCAACAACTGATTTGCCAGGGAACAACAAACACTTTGAGAACTTAAAAAGAAGCAAACAGTAAATTCACTGTGACTTTGGGTGGGAGAGGCTTTAAATCAAGACATCTCCTTAAAGTTACTAGATCCATGCAGTAAACCACAGGGAAGGTAGCCCCTTTCAACAGACAGTCTCTGGACAAATTTCTACAGCTCATTCACCATACAAAGTTGGATGGTACAACATCCTCGTTCACGAAGAGATGGAAGAATGCCACAAAGATTCTACACTGATAATGCATTGCAATGATGATTGGGCTCCAACCATCATTTCCATCTATTTTATTTCAGAGATTAAAATGGCACACATGAACCATGCATCAACCATCACTGTGCACATGGACCAGGGGCATTTATTAGTAGTCCAGCTCTACAGCTTCAACAAGATTCCTATCGACTTCAAGATAAATCAAGTTGGCATTTTCATGACCATTTGAAATCTGTTTTCAGACTGTATAAATTAAGCCTGAGACAGACAGATAAGGGCAGACTTTATTTTTTTTTTAAAACAGTCTTGAAAATATCTTCCTAAAAATACAACTAAAAAAATCCTGTTTCATAGATTACATACAACACTGCTATGAAAAATATGCTAAGTAGCTTAATAGAATGAATATATTGTTACTGAAATCTATTTCAAACAGGATAGAGCTTATTTTCACTCTCTTCTTGACCTTTATTTGAGAAGATACCCTGAAACTCTAGGTATTTTGTCTTGTATCTGATGGCACTAATTCAAAGGAGTTTTCAACCTATATTCAAATATCAGAGATCACAGTGCAATCCAAACCCCACCTCCCTCCCCATTTAATTCACCATCTTGGACAGCTTTCAAAAACAGGAATGCAGTCACATCTGATTAAGAGTTTATTTATTATATTTCATAGTTTAGCAGAAATAATGTAAAGATGTTAGTGGAAAGTATGTAAGGATCAAGAATCAGAGTAACTGAGCAAGCAGAGAATGCAAAGGCTTTTCGAGGTGTGCATGTGTGGTTTGTTTTTTTTTTTTTGAAGGAACAGGAAAGAGCCATGGTGCAAAGACTAAAAGTCAGGAAGTAAGTGCACTCAAGTCAGCATACATTTCATTGGAAAACATGCAGTTTTACAATACAGGGGGTAAAATTTTGGTCACAGAAAGCAAGTGTCCCAAAAGCCAGGGGTGACTCCACAGGAGACCACCAGCAGAACGTCTGTGTCTTTTGAGGCCTCCCGGAACTTTTACTCTGGAAGTAAGCCTCTTGCTAGATACATGAAAATGGGATCTGGGATCCCTAAACACTTTTGAACATAGGGGCTGGAAAGCACTTTGTTATGTGTTTAATTAGGTTGCATAGATCATTTCTCACTGTATTGTCACTGAATTCCTGAAACACAATAAAAATGACACTTAATAAGTATGCTGAAATTTTTTTTGTCTTTTCTTAACATGCTAACATCACAGAGAACACATCTTGTTTGTGTTCAGGTAAGTTATGCCCCAGAAAACAAGAAAAAAGCATCCCTGCACTGCCTTGCTAGTTGTCCTAGCCAAGAGGTACTGCCTCTGCAAGAAGAGGGCACACTCAGTTTTCTGGCCCTTGTGCTTCTAGTTTGAGCTATCCAACTAATATTCCACCTGGAACCAGCTGTGTTGAATTTCAGTTGTAATCAGTAACGGCTGGAATGAGGCCAGTAGCATATTTCATATGAGCTGGTAAAGACTTTTGGTCATCAAAGGCCCAAGCCACTCACAGGTCTGAAATCTCCCGTATCAAGACCAGAGAGGGGCTTGTGCACTACTACATGCAATATGCATTAAGGGGCCAAGTTTAAATCTGTACAGAGATGTACATGCCCTTACACATTGAAAACATCTCCATGGAAGATGTATACAAATGTTATAAACCCACTGCTCCACGAAAACCATGTAATTGAAGGCTGCACCACAAAGTATACAAAAGAGGAACAAATTAAGGTCACAGAAACCCCCTTAAATCTGTCATCTGAGAACTTCTAAAGTGCATTCATTTAAAATGTATCTTTCTCACACACACATATTTAGGACAAGGGATTTTGCATTTACATCCTAGGTCCTGACTGGCACTGGAATACTTTCAGTGCTAGTACTAGTCCCTGAAGAACCTCACTGCAAACAACCCTCATTACACAATAATTCTTTGCTGCCTCTACTTTTTGACATGTCAGCCACTTCTTAATCCTTTTAACTTCTTAATGAAGGAGTAGTTACACAACAGCATTGTCCCGCGGAAGGTCACCGATCTCTCCCTTGCAAGAGCTTCCCTGGCACGTGGCAGGGAGAAAAGGGCAAGGATCCTGCTCACAGGGATGGACAGCTCTGGGACAAACACCTTCTGGGAGGGATGGGGCTCCCAGCCCGGGAGAAGCAGCAGCAGGCATTTAGGGCTGGGGAGTAACACCCCTGCAATGCACAATTTCCTCCGAAGAGGTGGCCTGCGTGCAGCTCGGCTCCCTGGGCAGAGGCAACGACAGCTCCCACCCCGGGGCTGCAGCCTGACCTGCCTCAGGACAGGTGATCTGTGCCTCCACGCAGCTACAGCACGAGAGGCACAGCATCGTCCCTCCCGGGGAACAGCAGCGATGATGCTGAGCCTATGCAAGGAACAGAAAGGAGAGCTTTTTCCTCTGAACCATTACGGTCCTGTGGTGGACAAGCTGTACTTTCTAGCCCAAACTTTTCCTTTTGGCTCTTGTGCCTATTTGGAGCTCCCACATTGGAAGAGCTAACACCTGGTGAGGGGAGCTCTTCCAAGCGACGTGCTCATGGCTGAGGCTTTTGTGTTGCTGCAGTCATCTTGAGGGCTTTCCAAGTTCACCAGCAGGCCAGGCAGGTGGGGCAGAGACAACAAGTAAAGTCAGCTGGCTATTTTCTGAGGAAGCAACAGCTAGAAAAACAAGAATAAAACAGGACTGGAAACACTTGGCTACAAAACAGGGGCCAGTTTGAAGTTCAGCCTCAAGGAATTTCCTAAGTAGGTCAGAGCACAAACCCCAAAGCTGAAGATTTGAATTCACAGGGAAGAAACCTCCTAGTCCCTGTTTTATGGCACCGGCACCTGGACAGAACGGTTTGTGTTGCTCTTGCGAAGTCAACATGAAGATTTTGTTGACAATACCAAGGAAAAAGCTACTTCTTACACCTGAGTCCACGCCACCAGTGGAGCACAGGGAATCCTTATGGTGGCGGAGCTGCTGCAATGGTCTTCTGGATGGGCCTGAGACAGCCTGAAAATTTTTGTTTGCCAGTTTTGGAGGAAAATCTCCTAGCTCTTCTCATGCTGGACCATATTTTCAGCCCCTGCATGTCAGTATAAATCAAGTGACTTGAGGATTTTGCCCAATTAATTGACAGTTTGTATCTCCTGACACAAGTTGAAAAAAAAAAAAAAAGAGTGATAAAAATACAGCAACAGCTATAGCAGTGCTACTGGTAGTTATGGATGAGCTGTTAGTTCTGGAGCTTATTAAAACCATTCAACGCAAGTGACAGATAACAGTAATAAATCAGCTGACTTGTTTCACATATCCACACATCCAGCGGTTTTTGTGAGCACAGCAAGTATTCAGCCTGGAAAACAATGGCATCTCATCACAAAGCCCCATCAGCAACTGCAACATACATTAAATTATTGACACATAATGAAGCCAAAGTGCAAACCCTGACTCGAGTTGTGGCTCCTTCAGATTTAAACAACGGCTGCTAACTGGTAACTTGCTTTCCAGTTACCAGTCCCACAGAGCAGCAAGTGCTTTTATATTAGCTAAAAGAGGTACTGCATTTTCCCTCAACACAAGGGCTGTACCCTGATGAGGTGGCCTTGGGAGCCTACTGGGAAGGTGGAAGAGGGCACCCATGCAGCGAGAGCACATCCTCACCACCCGTGAGGCTTCTGCGTCCTCCCTGTCGAGCTCCCAGCCTCTCCTGGGGGGGGGCCCTCTGGCCACCCCCTAGTTGCCAGGCGAAGGCTGAGCACCAGGCTGGACCAGCGCACCAAAACTGTGCCCTCCCCAGAGCACGGAACCATGGGCAGGACGAGGATGAAATGCAGGTGTCCACCTGGGATGAGCAGTGGGGTCAGGCCCCCGCCAAGCGAGCATGCTTGGGAGAAGAGCTCCTAGCTACTGAGGTACAGTATGCGCTTTTCCTTCAATTATGGAGCATAAATGCCATGAACAATTCTCCTTTAAACCCCGGTATACAATGAGGCATAGCAAGAGAGTACCAAGCAGCAGTTTTCCATCTTCGACATAGCCCTGCTCTCCCACACGCAGTCTGGGCAGCTGGAAGCTCCTTACAAAGAGTGTCGGTGATTTTCTGGATGAGCCAGCAAGCCTCCTCCCCCAGGGAGCAACCTCCCCATGTTTTAAGCAACAAGGACTTCCAAATAATGCAATTTCTTCACAGAAGTGATGAGCCAACCTTTAATGAGAGTCTGGCCTAGTCGTTGCAAGTTCCTGGGGTTATTTGGGATTGCAAGCAGCTCTGCAATGACAACAAATCTCTGGAAGGAAAATAAACCAGAAGTATACAGAAATTTAACTGATGCTGTCTCAAAAGTACCTGACTGTACCTGTACCAGACAGATTTCAAATGACATGGAGATAAACTACAGGCATCGTTTTTCTGGACTCCTAAAAATACCCTGACAATCTAGCCGATACTCAGCACAGAGTCCAGGGAGAAGCTCTGGGCTGGCAATGACAACACCTCCCTGTAGCCTCCCACCACCCACCTGCCCAAGTGGGATCCCCCAGCAAGACTTCCCAGACCTTTGGAGGGAACTCTTCAGGTATCTACTGGGGCATCTTTCTGGGTAACTACTCACAGATACACAGAACAAAACCTCCCTTGTAGGAGGTAAAAAAAAGACCCTCCATCTTTTAAGCAAGGATCCATGGCTCAAAAACCAAATAAAGTTGCTCTGTAACTCGCTAAATTGGAGTGATGTAAACCAGAGCTGTTTTCCCTAGCAGTGCATGGGCCAGTTCACATGCAGAGCTGACTATCTCCTCTGAATAAACAATACTGATCACAAACGCCAGCCTGGAGGTCAGCTTCTAAGCAGCTGCTGTCAGCCTGTGACTGCAGAGCAATATGGGAGAGAGACCCCATAGCTACCAGCTTGCCTAGTGCTTCAAAATGTTCGATCAGCCCAGGCCCAAAACAGAACAAAATCTTACTTCTGTGGCTAATGTGAAAAGACCTTCCTAGGTCGTCAAATCCATCTCCTGCTAGCACAGGCAGCCATGCCATAGAGGCCATTTCATCCTCACCTACTTCAGAAGAAAAGATGACTGGGGAGGGGTGTGAGGAGCAAGTTGGAAAAATTTCCTCTCTTGATATGTAATTTTAATGCAAAATAAATTATGTTAGAAGATAGCGACAACGTAAGCTTACCAAATACAGATGTTAAATACTGTAGCTTTCCTTCTAATCTCAGCAATTATCTTAACATAGCGTATTATTCAAAACATACAGCAGACATGCCACTATGTTTACAGCACCCCTGTCATACAGCAATTTGAAAGCATTATTGTCAAGCTGACATTTTATTACATTTCTGGAAATATGCTAATTCAATCATTAAGTTTCGTTCAACAATTGTGAAGGCTCAGGAACAAAGATGCATTGTGCTTTACTTCAGACAGTTTTAAATGTTACTGAAAATGGAGAATGAGGGCCATAACTTTTCATCCATCCCGCATCCCTTTGAAGCTGTATTCTTTCGCTCTCCACTGGAATTTAATATCAAATTATCCCTGCGAGGAGCCACTGGAGGACAGCAATGCGAGGTAAGCAGATTGGCAATCCTGTCATCCATTTTCATAATTTCAGTTTAAGTAAATAAGCCATCTATTTCCAAGCCAAACACAGGGTTACTGCTGTGGACTGAACACACAGTATTAGCTTTCAGACATGTAAATATATTAGCTATCATTGGACACAGCCTCACCGAGGTCTTTGGGGACTAGGACCACACAGCATAGCAAGTGGTCGGCACACTGCAGTGCAGGAGAAGCTGTGCCCCAGAGCAGAGATGTCGGCAAACAGAAAGGCAGACAAAAATAACTTGTCTTAAAAGAATGCAACATTTGCACATGACAAAATAGTTTTGTGGGAAGGTTACTAATTACTTAGATTAGATTAACACGAAGGCTTCTCACTCACAGCTGAGAGCACTTTTGTGCTGGAGATGGCGTAGGAGGGCTCCTCACATGTGAGGCCATTCTCCATCCCAAGAGGTTTTCATCTGAATATGCTTATCCATGGCATATTCAATATCTATATTCAGACATCGAAATTTGGTGCCAGGTAATCAAAATTTCGCCCATAACCCAAATAATTTATCTCTATTTGTGGTAGTTTATACTGCTTTTAGAACTGAGGAGACCACCACCAGCAGGATCACACTTTACGTGGATGTCAGACAGGCAATGCCCAGACACTGTTGCCTTGCCTGACAGGATATTGTGAGCATAAGACTGAAACATCCGAAAATCATAAGTATTTTGAAACCCTCAAAGATAATATCCTACAAAAGTGGAAAGCAAATACTATTACAAAAAAGCTGTATTCTCTATACAAAATACTGCACTAACAAAATTCTTGTTATTCTTTCAGGAAAACTTCAAAGATTCCAAGAGATATATTTCAACAAGGTCTTGTACAAAAAGCGTTGCTTTAGTCCCAACAACAAAAAGGGATGTGTTAAACTTATGCTGGCTGCTTATTTTCCCTCCTCTTGGTTTACATTTCCAAAGCAGCAGATGAGGAGAGGTGCAAAAGCTCAGGGACTTGAAGGATGTGATCCAAACAAAAGAATTAAGAGCTGCTGTCACGTACCATTTAAACACCATCATATTATAAGTGCTACTTACACGTAAGTAATTTTTGGACTCTCCACTGCTTGTTTTCCATTTCTGAATTCTCCTCAATCTGCTATCAGAGTATTTCTGCTTCTCTTTTTCTCCACAGGTCTATTGCAGAGGCATCGCAATAGGGGAAGAAGCGCTCTGCAGCGCTCCTCCCTCTTCACCACCCCAGCAAAAGTCTCGGAGGCCGGCTGGCCTGGAGCACTCCTGGCAAGGGAGTCTCGCAAGCTCCACGGCACCTTGAACTCTGAACGCCGAGTGCTGCTGACTGGGACCACTGATGCGGTGCTTCAACAATACAGATACCAGAACAGGATCCTAATGCCAGCTGGTGCTCTAGATGGTTTTAGTGTTGTAGGAAAATCGCGAAGTAGAATTTCAGAAGAAAATACATTATAAGATAATAATTGTGTGTATACATACACACGCATACATACACATGTATATACATACATGCATCATGTAGGAAAGATAATAAGCAGCAGCTGCAATCCCATGCCCTCTCCTTGACAACCTTCCTGTTCTCTCCAGCCTATGTTACCTTACCTGGAGGGTTGCAAACTGCTCCTGGGGGACTCTGTCCTCTGAAGTGCAAGGCATCCACTAGTGAAGCTGGTGCCTCCCCTTCCACAGAGGGACATGCCACTCTCCAAGGCCAACTGCTTCCCTCCTGTCCCAAATAATTATTTCTATTCTGTTCCTTTTACTGGGCACAGGGAGGGAGCACTAGTGGTGACGGAAGGGAAGTGAAGGAAAAGAAGGGGCACCGCTTACATCCAGGCCCTCTCCTTACCCTGCTGTTGGAAGGAAAAAAGTCAAATGCATGGGCACAACAGAATAAGCAATACATAGTATCACAGACCAAAACTGCAGTTAATGTGATAGCATAAGCACACATATTTGGGCCTGCATTTTATATGTTATATGTTATTCCTAGTTTATGAACACCAGTACCCTATGGGCTGCTCAGCAGCTGGAAATGGCTACAGGGCAGCAGCACCCTAATTATATCTTCATTAGATCATCTTGACCATGGACTATGTATGAAGGACTAGAGTAGAGACAGTTTGCACAGTCCCTTTACACTTCAATAGCAGCATAGCAAGTCCACAAGGCACCAAAAAATAAGGTTCACTGCATCTTGGCTGATGAACAGATGTTTCAACAATAGCTGTAGATCCTTAGTACCTCTTGTGCTTTTGCCAAACTGTACTATGGGCCTCAAAAAAGACAGAGATGCTGGAACATTCAGCATTAAACCAAGCTTCCCTTGTGAGCAAAAGGAATAACTCCATTTAATGATAGCAGTAAAAATCTCTTATCTGTGTGGATGAGCCAACAGAGGGAGACATGAAGATGAAACATGCCTGCCCAGTTTGTGGTATTAGTGCCTCTCCATCCTATACTAAGTACTTACATATGGAATAAGTCCCAGGAGAAATCTTGTATTTTACAAAAATAATCCATTACAGGAAAAAAAAAAAAAAGTTTTTTATGATAGCAGAAGTGATTCTGAAAGTAAACGGAATAGCTTTTCTTTTTCAAACAAAGAAAAATCATTGAGAAAACTTCATTGAATTTCTACAGATTATATTAACTGTGGAATTTCTATCTAGTTGTGGTTATAAATCTCAAAGGAACTTGTGGCTGCCCTGTGAATGAATAGGTAATTTCGTTTAATTTTTAATAACTCGCTCATATACACCAAACTTTGTTTCTGTCCCTTAAAGAGGTGCATTAAGATTAGAATGAGAGTTTATCTTTTCTAGGACAATATTGTTCAAATATTGAATTAGTGCTACAGGTTTTATTTGGATTGGCTGCAATTACACTGTGCGCAGCATCAAATGGCCCTCTTGCACAGCTTTTGACCCACAATAATATTCATTAATAACCCTGCTCTGAGTTGGTGTGATATTACTACAGAGCAACCAGTACAAAATACAACAGACTGAGAATCCCTCTGAGAATCCCACAAGCTCAGCAAAATCTCAGAATTAGCCAATAAAACAGAAATTCTCCAGCTAGGGGTAGGAGAGGCATGTATGCATTGGATGTGCAGGGAGTGGATGAGTCAGATGAGGTGGGATTTGTCCTGTGTATCTCCTGACCCTTCAGGAGTGACACACATTATTAAGCAGTGCTTGAACTGGGAGCAAGGGAGCGTGAAGTGGCAGTGAACATGGAAGGTACCCAGGTGATTAAAAAAAAAAAGAAAGAACAAAAGGGGTTTTGTAACACTTGGATTCAACAAGGTACTTCAGCTTACAACTTGTCCCATTAGAGCCAAGTGCATGAAATCCCCGCTGAAGTAATTAGCTTATTGATTTCAGCAGGATGAGGACTCTGTCCATTGCATCTACTCACCACCTTGAAGTTACAAATGCATTTAAGTACTTCACTGAACTGGTGCCTAGCAGACTATCTGAATTCTCTCAAAAGCTTTGGAGGTACAGATGACTGAACAAAGTTACAGATTCTTATCAAATTCAGAGGTGGAACTTTTCCCCACTTGAAAAAGGGAAAGGTGTGTGAGGGGGTATAAAGTAACAGACAGAAGGTAAATTCTTATGAAGAAATGAGAGTCCTCTTGTGATCAACATAATCCCCAGGCTCAGTCTTCACATCAGTCTTACTAAGTGTTAAGAAAACATTTATCTTCTACATGACTGAACGTTATGGGAAAATCCTACAGGCTTCCAAAACAGACCACTGCAAGTGATAAACACAAACTTATCTCTCCTTTTCACTGAAAAATCTTTTCAAAATAAACAGTGCAGTATAAGCAAGCTAATTTCACTGAATTCCTTATGAATGTTTATTTTTCCCCCTTAGAGTTTTCTGTAAGCCACAGAGAGCATTTCAGTGATTTATACCTTAATGCTTCCATTTTCAGGCCAAATTCTAACAATCTTCCAAATGATGAAAAACATGATCCGCAGGGATATCAACAATGCAAGTTTTAGCACAAAACCATACTAGCCTTTCTTCTTATTAACAACTGAACTTGCATGTTTACAAAGACTTCCAGTTTTCACCAAAAAAAGTATTCTCGTTCTTATGGCTACCTACTAAAGTAAAACTCCCTGAACTTCCAAAAACAATCAAACAAACAAAAGAACCCGTTTCAGTTAGTCCAAACATTTCAAAACAGTTACTCACACACACCCCTCAAAAAAAAAAAAAAAAAAAAAAAAGAGGTGGGACACTTGAAGCGGGAGCTGTCTTTTGAGAGCTGCTGTTTGGCAAGCAAAACAGTTTTTTCCCATTTTGAGCTGCTTGTAACAACACAGGGTCAGAAATGAAAACACCAAAAGCTAAAGAAGAGGCACCCTGTGTTTTAATTCTGGTGCTGACAAGGGTTTCCTCTGCAGCCGTCATCAAGAGCAGATACTGCTCTGGTTGTAAATCTGATCGCACATTCTCTGCTGAAGGGTATGAACTGGGACAATAGGCATGGAACAAAAAACAACTGGAAGTTCAAACACATTGCAAAGGTCACATTTCAAATACCAGTTCTCTCTCCAGCAGATCTTACAATGAAAACGTGGTCCTAGATCCTCCTCCAAGCTGTGGTTAATCAACCCCCTGCAGAGAGAGAGTTGGATGCCTCTCTTAGGGAGGTTTTCCCAGGCTGAAGCACGAATAGCATGCTTCCACAGGTACTCCAGATGCAGAAGACCAAGGATTAAGATGCTGAACTGCTATTCACCTCTTAGACAGAATGAAAGGGAAATGGTTTTAGTCTAATCATCAGTCTTGCCCTTACCGATGACACATTTATAGTTAGTCCCCAGCACTCAGCACAAGCATCCTCAGGCTCTGCTCCATGTGCTCATTCACGAAGAGTCTCCTGATCAGAAGCCAAAACTCAAGCCAAATGAAAAATACAATTATTGAACCAGGCCTTTGGCGCACCTCTGGCATCATATCAGAAGTCACAGAGCTAGAGGCATGAAATGGCAACTGCCAGGTAAATTGCAGTCTTACATATCATCCCAAAATGCTTCAATCATGGGAAATTTTGAACATTACACTGATGAAGAGGAACACAATTTTATTTTAAGCAGAGTAACATACAGCTGTCATGCAGACACAGAACCATCCCCAACCCATATGCTGCTTCACATATTTATTGTGGGATGCCTGAAAGCATCTAATTTTAATTATTTGGAATCTACAGCAAATGCCAAGCTTCCTGTACTTTTTTTTATTCACTATGAACTCCAGAGGCTACATCTCTATATTCCTAACTCTTAAAATGTTAATTCTGTCCTTTGGCGCACTCCTCCTTCATACCCACCCTCCATCCTATATTCTCCTATCAAGGGAATCAGCTTAAAGGACATTCCTCCTTTCACAAACAAAAATGGCATTCTCTGAGGTCAGCTGCTTTTCTCAAAAGTACTACTGGATACAAAGTACTCCACGTCAACTGCCACACTTAGATATACTACACATGGCTATTCCTTCGGTTTTGCAGGCTGAGGCATGCACATGATTTTTAAGCTAAATGTGTTCTCTGCTTCTTTTCCTCCCATTCTCTCTGTCTGCCTACCTTCCTTCCTGGCCTCATTGTGCAACCTCTAGACTTAAAAAAAACACTCAGAAAACTCACCCTCTCCAAAATACACTAAGTTCACGTCAATAACACCTGATATTTCAGCCGTCACTAAACAGGCTGTTGCATCCCTATTATCTCTGGTAAGATTTTTCCAGCTACTTTCTTGCAAATCACTATCCACTACCTGTAATGAGATCACAGTTCTCTTTAAGCTTTTATTTACTTTTTCCTCCAGTTAATTCTAAAGTCCTTGGAATCACGTGCTTTGTTTTATTTTGTTACGTTTTTCTAAATAAAAGTTGCCTTAGAGTAAGTCATTCTGAAGACATTTACCAAGAAACTTCATACACTTTGCAATGTAACATAGCATCACTGCATCTCAGCCGCCTTCTTCTGCTTAAGCCAATATTCCAGTTTACCCCCCTTAAAGACTTACCCAGGAAAATACGGACTAATCAGCAAGGGCTGACTATTTTATCAATGAGTTTTCTTAAATACTGTGGGCCAAACTGGGGTGTAAGTCCCTTCATTTCCACTGAATATTCAACTGGCCCAGCAGTATTCATTTGAAAGAACAGCTGGGCTATTTGTCCTCTTTGCTCCATTATTCACCTGGAATCTGGGATTATTTCAGATTAACTCACAGCTGCTGGTCATGAAGTGCTGTGAAAGAGCAAAGGCAGCATCCAGAACTACCCTCAACAACATGCAACTACTAACATCTCTGCCCAGAGAGCTCCCCGTGGCTCAAAAGTCACCTGTGGGCGATGATAAACACCAGGCACAACGTGGTGGAAAAGACTAAACTGGGAATTAGCCCACAGAAAATCCAACAGCCACCAGGATAAGCATGAGGGCCAGACAATTTGGGGCCTCTCAAAATCAAATAAGATGAGGACTGTCAGGAACACTCATACATAAAAGTTTGGGTTCTGCAGAAGAAACCCCTTTCATACTGACTCCCACCTCTGAGGAGCTGGCACTGAAGGCAATAACAAGATGCGTCCAACTCCTCCGAGTGACAGAAGGCAAAATGCTGCCGGTTGGTTAGTTAGGGAGATACCGTTGTTGTGGGCAAACATGGAGCATCTGTCGTGGAGAAAGCACGCTGTAGTCCTTGCAGTCCCTAGCCTGGTACGAAGCTGCAGAAGAAGATGCAGCACAGGGAAACTGATAAAAGGTCAGTCACAAATGATTCAATAGCTTAGAAACTAGCTTCTGAGGAGGAGGGCAGTTTGAGTTTCTTGACTCAAAAGGCTGGGTTGACACTGAAGGCCGGGAAGTGTGCCTTCAAGCTTTCTTCTGGTGGGGAGTGAAAAGTGGGCTGGAGGAACAGCCTCAGCACTCAAGCATCCCTGCACCTTTTCCTTCACCCCACAGACACAGCTCTGTTACGTTGCTCAAGTCCAAACATAAATCTGTAATTTGTCCAAGAAAAAAACATTTTTAGGCTAACTATTAAGCACTAAATGCTGAGCAAATCAACAGGCGGAAATGCATATGCATCAGAGGAAATAATGACAGGCTGTAGCTATTGAAAACTAGTAGGAAGGCAAATATAGCTGGAACATTAATGCTGCAGCAACTTGCTCTGAAAGGGTATTGTCGTGGTTTAACCCCAGCCAGCAACTAAGCACCATGCAGCCGCTCACTCACTCCCCCCACCCCCGCAGTGGGATGGGGGAGGAAATCAGGAAAAGAAGTAAAACTCGTGGGTTGAGATAAGAACAGTTTAATAGA
>JAVJGG010000059.1:705839-748163 GCA_035590195.1 Aviceda cuculoides
CCTGCAGAGGCCTCTGGCTTACAGATGAATCCGTTCCATTGTGTCTGGATTGTTCACTATGTGTCCATTGCTTTCCAAATATCCCACAAATGTGTATTTTGCTTGAAGCACCAGCATTTTGAAAGCTATAGTTTTGCAATCTATTGTAATGCGGAATTTTAAAACAGGTAGCATAATGACTGTGGACCTGCCTATGAAATAAAATATTTCAGCATATTGTTGGGACTGCTGACTGTGTTTTTAGGCTGCAAATTTTTGAAGTCTGAAGTTAGTGACATTGGAAGTCCTTCCATGTCAAAAAGTCAGTCTAAATATCAGTCTCTGAGGCCAGTGACCTCCCAGAAAAGGTACTCAAATTTGATATCCCCATAAACTTTTGAGAGGAGTTCCCAGAGAGTGAAGCTATCCAGATTATAATATCCAACAAATGCTCAAAATGTGAATTTCCTGGTTCACTTCGGTGCAATAGATACTACTGTGGCCATTTGTTACCCAAATAATGCTATAATGAGTCCTTTAAACAGGTCTTATGCAATTCTATTCTTCCAGTTTCTCCTAGAAGTAGATATCCAGCTACTGGCATGCAACACTGAAGAGACATCATCAAATAAATAATCTGTAGCTAGACACGCAGCAAATCTATTAGCAGCAAAGATAGTAGCCATTAAAGCCACATAATAATATTATCTGTGTATCTTTCTAAAACATAGAAATTGGTCTTTGCTTGCCAGGCTTTACTAGTAAAAAATTCCGTGCACTTAATAATTTTTTAATTTAGCCTTGGTTATTGGTTAATAGGTAGCAGCTATTGCTTGTGAAGAAAATCCACAGAATTTTTTAGTCTACTATTTTGTGATAGGTCTTCAAATGCCTAAAAAGCTTTTAATGGTAAGCAACCCTGAAACACTTAAGAAAAGTAAAATCTCATGTATAAACTCATATTTCACAGAAAGTGAATTGAAGACTTAATCCTAAAAATTCATTTGAGTATTGAATGATATATTTCTGGAGTTAAATATTTATTTATAATGCAGAAAGCAACATGATTGCTTTGTTAAATACTTCAAAGTTGGAAAATTATCTTCCATTCTTATAAAAACCAAGGAGTATTTCAGTGTATTTTGTCACCTCTAAGAAGGCTAAGAACATGATTTTCCTCTGGTCTGTAATTGCTGAGAAAGACAATGTCCTTTAATATTTTTGCCATAAAATCCTCTCTGTAGATTATGCTTGTAAATTCTGGAAAATATCCATATGAAATGGCTGAGAAGCCACAAACAGATGTAACATCTTTAAATCTTATGTCAAATGCTGTACTTCGGAGCCCTTCAGGACTGATGCTTTTCTCGGCTCTTCTGGGTGCATCTTCCTGACACTACCTCTTCTAGATTGAAAACCTATTTATTCCCTCTTATATAATACAGAGGTACTTTGTCTAGGTTTTAAGAAATAGGAACTGCTGGAGATCAGAAACATCAAATCCTCTGGGAAAAAAAAAAAAGCTGTTAACACAAATTTTAAGAGTATCTTTAGTCCACATTACAGGATTTTATCCATGATAAGGAGGACAAAAGGGTCAAGCCCTTAAATTTGCTGAAATTTTACTGCCTTAGAGGTCACTTTCAGACACTGGTTCCATGTCTGACGTGTAACCTCTTCCACATCCACATCTCAGTTACCCAGCAACAAGACTGGTCTATTAACAGAGCATGCAACCTAATTCTTGCAATAATAATAATATTCTAGTAAGTATTAATAAGTAGCAAGGACTTTTCTGAATCTACCTTCTTCTTTAAAGCTATTCTTGCAAGCAGTCTTCTTGTATATCCTTTTGTCTTTATGTCTTGAGACATAAACAATATGACACATGATTCTTTAGGATGTGCTGAATAAGTAAAAATAAAATGCAGCAGATGATTTTCATATAATGATGCGTAGAAGCATGAGAATGTATTCCAGACACAGACACTGCAGGTCACAAACAGCCCAAAGAAGCAGGGGTTAACCATCTCTAAATCCAGTACAAAGCCTTTCTCAAAGTCTAAAGGAGGACATTTCATTCTGAAATGAAACAACTACTTTAACCAGTTATTTGCTACACCATTGCGATAAAAAAAAGTAGGATTAGTAGAGCTATTAAGGGTTGTTACCACATGAACAGGTGTAGAAAGGAGATACGATATCTTTATGTAGATGCTTAACCAAATTTTTGGTATCAAAAGGACAAAAATGTTAGCTTCCCAAGCTAAACTTAAAATGAGGAAAATCATGTTGTATTGAACTAAGAGCACATCTAACAGGAATAGGATTGAAGGCAATGAGAGATCCTCCATAAGAAGGCCTTAGCACTTTGCAGTTAATCTGCAGTTCAACCTGATAGACTTGAGATCATGTGAAATTCTATTGTACTAGCAATCTCCATACACATCAGTAAGCAAATACTAGCAAAAAATCATATTTTCATATGGTTTGTTTCTCTTGCCCCCACACTAAATTGTTTTTTATAAGTTTCATAATCAAATTACTTTACAATTGTGACAGTCTGACAAATTATAGTCAATGTCTCAAACATTCATTGAAGAACTTTGGTGGAGAAGACGGCCTCTGTAAAAATGCTGAGTTTTTGTGAACAGGACAGTGTGGCTGGAGGAAAGGGCTCCACGGAGGGCGGGACTATTCTTCTATCTTAAGCGGTCATGCCAACAGGGAAAGAGAGGCAACTCCCCAATGAACCCCCCGCAAAGCTCACTGGCTGATTCCAGAGAACCCCAGGAACATGAACTGCACATGTCAAGACCATCAACTAACACACTATAAAAGAAGAGAGAACGAGTTCTCAGCGCGCACCTACGGAACCGGATGTCTAAACTGGCTGGACCAACGTTGAACCCTGGACTGGTGAAACCCTTTTCTTCTCTCTTTCTCTCTTTCTTTCTTTCTCTCTTTCTCTCTTTCTTTATTTCTTTTCTTTTGCTTTCTTTCTTTCTTTCTTTCTTTCTTTCTCTCCCTCTCCCTCTTTTTCTTCTCTCTTTTCCACATTCCCATTACATCATCGTTTTAAACATAAATCGTTGACCAAGTCTGAGACTAGGAGTGGATCTAACCACCCCTGGGCTCCTCATTGAGAAGGAGCCTAGAAAGCAAGAGGGTCTGCTCTGAACCTCATGACTTAACAGGAGGGCTCTCCTTCTGACACAGTTTCGTGTTCCTTTTTCCAATTCTTTTTCTACACCTCCCTTCTCTTTTAAAAAAGGGGCTTAATTACATAATGCAAGGTTCATATTGATAAGTTCACTTGTACTTGGGCAAGGTTAGCTAGGTTGAATAAATGTTGATTGTTGTTTGAACCCCTCTGGTGTCATTTGATCTTAATTCTGACAAAGGAAATCCATGAACCTGAGTCGCTCCAACTTTGGGATGCGACAGAAGTCAGTGATGGAATCAAGATTTGAATCTGAATGATCCTGAGCTCCTTCTTCAAGGGAGGAGGATTCCTATCCCGAATACAGCACTAGAAATATTAGGTAGACTGGTTTCCTCAACAGGTTCTGGTGAGAAAGTTAAGATAAAACTGGCCGTACCTTGCCATCACACTCTGGCCACACACATAAATGAAAAAATCTGCTTCAAGAACTGTGTCTCTGCTCTGGTTCAAAATGTAGAGATTGTGTAACCCCATATAAAAGATATAAACTTGTTGTTCTTCTTCCTAGTAATATGTTAAATGCACACATACATGCATATATATATATTCTATATATTTGTATATATAAATATTTTTACATGCATACATACACACACACATATATATGTAAATAGGCAATGAGCCTGAGTTCTGATAAACAAGGATACAAAAATACCTAGCCATTTGGAAGTTTAGTGAAGCTAGCGGAAGGAAACTGAAGTGCAGTGCAGAAATCATACATATCACCCATATTATAACTGAAGAGTGGTTGGATGTTGCAGAAAGAGGACAAGGGACATAGCCTAATGGTATCTTCTTAACATTCTGTTAGCTAGACGGTGGGTAACACCAAGCCTTACCCCTCACTTCCAAGCCTCACAGGACATTACAGCAGGATTTCAGAAGAGTAAGTAGTGGTAAGTCTCCTCTGTAGCAGACAGCAGGAAACACCAGAGCTGTTTGTTCTGGTGCTTGGTGGTCTGGCCTTCGGGTACAAGAGCAGGACAAGATGCTTGTCATGGAGAACCAGTGCTTCTGGCTAAGGCTAGGAGGTAATGTCCATAGGAGGCAGTGGACTGAGAGGAGGAAAGTGCAGTTGTCAAAGTCTCTCCCCACGCTCTTCCATAGTGGCACTGTGTTCCGTCCCTTATGTGAGGCGGCCACAGGCTTCCTCCTCAAACCCTGAGATCTGACAGTCTTCAAGTCCTGGGGCTAGAGACAGAGGAAAAGCACGGGATTTCAGAAGTAAGTGCCAAGGACTAATAAATGGAAGATTAAAGCTCACTCTTCTGAGAAATGCCCCACAGACATCTCACAATGAGTTCTTGCCATAAGAAGGACTTCTAGAATCAAGGAGCTGTTAACACATATAAAAAATGCCATTAATAACAACATGTCTAACAAGTGACAAATGCACCTTCTTTATTATTCCCAGACACTTGGGTCTTTGGAGGTCCTGCTCTCTCCTACAGAGATCAAGGCTCGGAGGCTTTCATTTAAGGAATAATTTTTGAGAGGAAAACATTTTATAGAGATTTCATGGCCAGCTACCATAGCAGTTCAGGTGATCCATTTTCAAGCAATGGCCCACTTTTCATGAAATGCCTTAACTTTGTGGGTGGAAGTTTTCAATCTCTTAACACTTTTTTAAGGTTTTTCTTTTGAATTGGGAGGCAGCTTGCATGCAATGTCATCCTTGCCAGCAGCACAACAGCTATTAATTGTATTCAGCAGAGTTCATCATGTGGTGACATAAGATTTGGAACTGAAAAGCAAAGGGCTGGAACAGCACAGGCGTATAATCATAAAGGGGGGGTGGCATTATAATCAAGCCATATACATTCCATTTTGGAACTGAAAGAATTATCTTTTCAAACTGATGAAAGACTCGGTAAAATGTATTGTAGGAATTAAGCCAAGAGATTACTATCTTAATCAGAAGAGAAGGCATCTTCGTGTACATTTAGATTTAATTGCATCTATCCAGAATTATTCTGTTATAATGGATCACACAATGGATTACCCAATATACAATTAGTAACTATTTTTTATAAAAGGTAGGGAAAAAGCAAGCTCTTCCCTCCTGTATTAATCCATGTGCACTGGATGAAGTAGGGGCAACATTTTATCAAGTACTTCAGTCTTTACACTAGGGACATTCTTTCTGAAGCTCCTATTTAGACACCAGAATGGGTCAGCTTGTGAAAACTGTTGCAGCACAGGACTTTGTCCTCACCATGTCATGAAAGCAACACTCTGTGCAGACTTATTTAGGGTCCCAGGAAGGTGGGCAATGGAGGAGGAAGGGACGTAGGGAAACTCTGTCCACGTGTTGATGCTGAGTGGCTAAAAATCTGTTCTGTTGGAAAAATGTGTCTCTACAGCTCTTCAGTACCTAGCTTGTCCATGTGCCAAATTTGATAGGTATGGGATTTTACTAAGAACACACCAATGCAATCATGTAATTCACTTACAGGAGAGCTGCCTAGACTCTCCTACCAGCTCAGAGCAATTCCCATGAAAACCCATGGCATTATGTCAATATGGACAGCTGTAACTGAGCTCAGTCCTGCAAACACTTTACACGACAACTTCCTCCAAAAGAAGCCACCTCATTATGCACCCATGCTCCTATTCTGCTCCTGGTATCCCCTTCTCTTGTTCTGGCTCAGGAATTGGCAGGATCGCCTGGTGAGGAGGACTGGGAAACTGCTCCAAGTTAACCATTGCTTCCTGTTTTTTAAAAAAAAATTCTGGTTGGGTGATTTTCTGAGAGCAAAATTGGGCCAGATGTCTATGCAAGGCACAACATATATAATGAGCATATCCCTTCCATTTCCTTTGTTTCCTGTCTGGAGTCCCTGTCTGTCTAAGAGCCTACTACATTGTATTCATTATTTCTCTTCCTGCCAGACATTCCTGTGATAAAGCACGAGTTTGAAATTCCATTCACCTGTTTACAGTGATCAGAGGTAATTATTGTAACTGGTTGATGACCAAAGAGGGTCACTTCAGGGAAAGCAGCTGGAAAACTGAAGCTATGAAAGGTCATTTTTAATCAATTCCTCTCCTGAAAATCTTCTCCAAAGGTCTCTTGTCGTTGTATACTCAGCTAGTGATGCAACACTGATTAAAAATAAAATGTAGCAATGAATACAAGTAATCTCAAAGGTGTTTCACAGCCTATGCATAAGTTTACATGTCATTAGTTACAATAAAGTGATTGTTAATGAAAATTAGGATTTGCAGACAGTTATCACACAATGATTGGTATTTTCTCTATTCAGAACAGAAAATATTACTACCTATAAAAAAAACTGACATCTTAATTATAACCACTGTATTACACCAGCTGGCCACATGCGATTTTACTAAAACATTAAAAAAGAAGTTGGCACATATAATACATACGTGTTCATAACCATAACTCTCAAAAGAAATACCGGTTTGGCTTCCTAAAGGCAATACTATTGGTCAGCAATAGCTGTGTCCATGTGACAAGCAGTCAAGGAGTGACCTCTTCAGGAAACAGTGATATTCGAACTCCTGTTTGAGAGAAATATGCTTACAGGGCATGATGGCACCTGGGATAATAAAAAAATGGAAAATACCCGTAAAAAAAAGAAGTATTCTTGAGGTTTAGGTAAATTCTGCTTTAGCATTCAAATTAAATAACCCCACTAAATTCATGAAAGATATTTGAAACATGCCATTTATGTTTGGAATTCGTGACTAGAGCCTCTGCTGTTGTAAACTGCCATAGAGACACTGAAATCTGAGGAGTTACACCAGTCTACAGCTCATGATACTTATACACAAAGCTTGTAGAAGGTGCAAACTGCAGGAAAACATAAACACAAACTCATAAACTGGGAAGTACTGGACCACAGGATCAAATTCCAATTACTTTTTGAAGCCACAATGAGAAACAGCAAGAATAACAGGAATAGAGGGCTGAAAGCAAAAAATGGGAGTTATTCTCAGAAGTGGCAAGGATTTTCTTTGTGAGCTCCCTAACCTTTGTATTCCTTGTTTATCAAACCATAAATTAAATTGGGCAATAACAGCTACCCACAGAGTGCTTAGTTCACTATTGTTTTGTGAGATACATTGAAAACCATCAACAGAATCTGCAATAGAAAGTAAGTTATATCTTACGGTTCAAATTCTACAAGTATAATAAATCAATAATAAATTTAAATGTATAATACTTTTTGCATTGATTTTTTTTTTTTGATAACACAAAGATTGCTGATGAACTTGTGCTATAGTAAGAAACATCATAACCAAAATTCAGAGATGAAAAATCTTGGTCACTTACCAACAGAGAATGTAAAAATGAGGCTTTAAAAACTTTTCTTATTGTTAGTTCCATTATTATACCAGACTAAAAGAAGTCTTTACTAATATGCTGTGCAACCGAATGCATAGTTCATGGTAGCATCCACATCTGAAGGCTGTAATGCAGCTGAATATATCCAAGGCCATTTGTTATTTAGAGGAAGAAAGAGAATCAGCATCATCCACATTTTCCAGAACAGAGGTTATTTTACACATTTTAATAGGCTTGGATTTTAAAGGTCTGTTTACTACAAGAGCTGCTTTTTTATTGCCATTCTCTCTATTGAGTAAAGAAAAAAGACACATTACTTTGAGCCCAGGGATTCCTGC
Organism: Aviceda cuculoides; assembly: GCA_035590195.1. Taxonomy (NCBI): domain Eukaryota; kingdom Metazoa; phylum Chordata; class Aves; order Accipitriformes; family Accipitridae; genus Aviceda; species Aviceda cuculoides. The sequence goes on from JAVJGG010000059.1 coordinate 713,695, forward strand.
TTAGTCTGTTCTTCAAATTCTACAACAAAGACCACCACCACCCTCCTCCTAGTTTCAAAAATGTTTCTTGCCTAAATTCTGTGTTCCACAAAAGCCTTTAAAAAATCCCTGTAAAAATACAGTTAGTTATGCTGAGAGAGGGCAATATTAAAAATCTATAATGATATTTTACTTGTTTGTCAAAATAACTGCTTTTCTTCCTTCTGACAGTAAGCAATTTGTCTAATTGTTTGTTGTAAGCCATTTACAGGTATCTAGGATATGATGAATCTGGGCATTCATCAATTTGGGCATACTTCTGTACAAAACTAAAAAGATGAAAAAGCCTCATTTTTTACATTTCTAGGAATGGTATCATTACTTCCACTGGTATGGAACTACCATAATTTAAGCTTGTGCTTGAAAACATCAACACCTAAAAGTTGTAACTTTTAGAGATTGTTCGCTTTTGCAGATCACTGCTCATGGACCAATCTGTTTACAGTGGTAGTCCTGCATTTATTTTTTTTTTAAATTTCACTATTTAAGTGGCATTTTAAGGCATTTTAAATTGCATACGTAACACATAAATGTATAATAAAAACATTTTAGAAGTCTCCAGAAATTATTTAGAAGAGATCACTCTTCAGTGTTGATGTTTTCAAAATTGATATAAACTGAGAACCTACTTAAAGCAGGGCACTCAAATCCATCCTTAATGTTGGGTCACTTCAAAGGAAGAAAACATGTGTGTGAGTATTTGCTAAATAAGGATGAGCTTAATTCATAAAAGCTTCCATGAAGTCCTGAAAACAAATGGAAAAGCTCAGTGGAAAAGCTGGGATGTTTCTTTTCTTATAGTGTAAGGTTTCCACATCCAGCTACTATTAGCTGTATTGCATGTTTATCCTGTCATTAGTCAGGACAGGAATACCCTATATTTATATATCATTCTCATTTTAAGGCAAATTATTTTTGTGGCAGATTTTTATAACTCTCAAAATGCTGGTATATGCTTCATGGTAGGGATTTGGGAAGCTTGGAGAAGCCCCAAGAGAGGCAGCAACAGGCAGCAGATAAGTGATGCACCCTAGATGCCATGGTTTTATATGACTAAGACTTTCATGACATGTTGGATAACATATATTTCTTCATGCATATCCCACTAACAACTCAAAATATATGTTTAATTCAGTTGAATAAATGAAACATTTTTACATACAAAGATGAACAAGAGTACTGTCTGTAGAAAATTTAATGGACTTGAATGACTCTTGTAAATGGTAAATAAAAATTTGAATAAAAGGCATAATTGCTTATTTACCAGATAGACTAGAGTAACTTCTGTATTGTCATTGTGGTCTGCCGAGTACATAATATGCTTTAAAAAAGCTTAATTACATACTTAGCTGATAGACTGATAGCTCTGGTGGGAGTAATTTTGCTCTATTAAGTATGAATAAATATGTATTTACCCAAGATGGAGCCTTCCTAGTCTCCTGAATGAAAGGTAAGAATTGTTGGTTTCTACCCAGACATGAAAGAATAGTAAATAAAAGAAACCTCAAAACAGAAAAAGGGCAAAATAAGGTATTTTTACCTACTAGAATAACTACATAAAAATAAACACATGAAAAAGATTTCACAGGCAATAAAACATTAAAGTAACACTTTAAGTCTCTCCCTAGATAGTGTTCCAGCTATAAATATCCACAGTTGAGAAGGAAACTCCCCTTACATCTTTAAAATGCTAACAGCCGTATAGTAATTTCCCTCCTTGCAGGACAAACAGTGTTATGGAGAATACATGGGCGTGCCAGCTGGGAGGTATTTACATTCTGTGGGGCTTGGCAGACATCAAGAGAGACCTTGAGGAGACAGTCCTTCCAGATGCTCTGAACAGCTACATAAGCAGCCCCACACCAACCTGTTCAGCGCACCCGAATAGGTGCACCCAATTCTCTTCAAATATGCTAGAGAAATGCGCAGCATCCCTTTGCATCCCAGGACAGCAAGGTACTGTAAGGTTAATTCTACACTCTGTTCCAAGCAGGGCTAACTTCAAAGTCAGATTAGGTTGGACAGTCTCTGTACAGTCACATTTCAAATATTTCCAAGGACGGAGGTTCTGAAAATTCACTGGGCAGCCTGAGCCATGATTGCGTTCTTTTTACCTTACTGTTGGAATTTCCCTCATTGTGACTTGTGAACATTGCCTCCTGTCCTTTTGCTATGCACCTCCAACAATTCTGAGTCTGTCTCTTCTATAAACCCCAGAAGATAGCTGAATTGGTCCCCTGGCCACCTTGAAGTCAGCTCTTCTCCAGTCTGAACAAACCCTCAGCCTCTCCTTGCACATCATGTGCACCAGCCCCTTAGTGTCCTAGTGATCTGACCCCAGACTTACTCCAGTGTGTTGGTGTTTCTCATGCCAGTCCTCCAGCTAGGCTCTTAAAAGAGCTGCGTATAGGAGAAGCATCACTTCCCTCGACCTGCTGGTTATGCTCTTTCTGACTTGGCCCAGTGTGTGGTGGGCCTGCCTTGCTGCAGGAGTGCACTGATGCTCGTGTTCAACCTGTTAACCGCCAGCACCCCCAGCTCCTTCTCTGCAAAGCTTCCTCCTGACCCGTCAGTTCTCAGCCTGTGCTGCTTCACAGGATTGTTCAATCCCAGGTGAAAGACTGCATTTGTGTTTGTTGAAATTCAGGAGGATTTTCTGAGCCTGTTTCTCCAGTTGTTGAGGTGTCTCTGCATGCAGCTCTCCCCTCTGCCTTGTCAACCACTTACCCTTGGTTTGGTGTTATCCACAAAGTTGAATTCTGTCACATCGCTCGGGTCACAGGTGGAGATGTTGAACAGTTGAGCTCAGTACTCAGCTCTGAGGAACGCTGACAGTAATCAGCTGCTAGCCAGATTTTGAACCACTGAATACTATTATTTGAGCCCAATGCTCTTGTCAGCTTTTCACTCATTTTACAGTTCACCCACCTAGTTCATACTCTTCAAATTGGCTATAAGGATGAGAAATAATAAATGTTTTTTGCACTTTATCACTCTGAGTCCATACTGTGACTTCATATGGATGCTAAATGGAAAGAGAAAGAAATGATGCTTGTAGCAATTCATAATTGCAGAATGCAGCTTGCCATCCTCCCTACGCATTCAGTACATTTCTCTATTTAAGCGCATGCCCTTGGACTTAAGTCATTTTTCTGATGAAAAACTACAGTAGCACATGACCAAGAATGTGAGTTCCTGCACAGAAGCTCGGAATGATGAAAATGGCCCTCTATCATCATCAGGAATGCATACATTAAGATTTTTTAATCCTTCTTCTGGTCCAAATCTAGATTATGCCAAGTCTAAGATACATTTAGTCAATAAAAGGAGTATATTTGCAGCTAGCTATTGATTGTTTTTTCCCAAGAGTCTGCTATGGAATGGCATGTACAACACTGACAGTAGCTGGTTAGAAGAAATGGATGGAGTATAGGTTTCTCCACTCGCAACTGATCTGTTGAGATTTTGAAGCTGAAAGGGGTTCTTCCCTTGTTTTGATCAAGAATTGCACCAGGAGCTCAGGAATATCATTCAATGGTCAGAAAGGTATAGGCTAGATTTGTAGGTCAAGCATCAAGACTGCTTAGGGAAGGCTGATATCTTTTAAGAGCAAACACATACAAAACTAAGGTAGAGATGGCCTAACTGTATAGGAAGCATAGATCCATGCTACACAGGAAAACTTGCTGAATGTGTGTATCATCCCACTTCTAATGTTGTGGTTTAACATAAGAATGCCTGGTCCAGGCCAGGGTGGACGTCTCCTTTATTCTGTACCATGTCTCTGGTGGTGACTAAGAAGGGATGGAGCGTGAGGAAGAGACAAAACCACACTGCAATGCTTATTCAGTCTGAGACTTAGACTTGTTTTGTTTGATAAATCTTGAAGGATCTTTTTTGTATGAATGTGTCTGAATTTCTTTTTGAACCCCTGAGAAAGCTTATGATGGCACACGCAGCTTCCAGCAGTAAGGGATTCCACACCTGCACTATGGATTATATAAGAAGGTGACTCCTTTTGTTTGCTTTGAGCCTGTTGCTTTTATGAGTCATTTGATGCCCCTTTGTCCTTATACTGAGAAGCAGTGAATAATCATCCTTATTTACCTCTGCATTATCATGACTTTGTAGATATCATAAAGGTCATTTATCTTCCAGGCTGAAGGGTTCTCATCTGCTTAATCTTTTCTTGTATGGAACCCCCACACCTTAACCATCTGTGTTACCTTTTGCTGCACCTTTTCTAATAGTACTGTATTCTCTTGAGATGGGGGGATGAAGGTTGTTCATCCTACTGAGGATGCAGCTACCATCTAGATCTATACAGCAGCCTAGCAATGTTTGTTCTTTTGCTCTCTGTTCTATTTGCTTTTTTGACCGCTGCCAAGCTTTGAGCTGACATTTTCAAAGAACTATTTATTATAATTCCAAGACCTCTTTTCTGAATGGTAATTGCTAGTTCAGAGCCCATCATTCTATATGCAAAGTGAGGGTTGTTTTTCCTCTTGTGAATCACCTCACAAACAGTGAAATTCATATGCTGTTTTATTCACCCATCACTCTTCTAAGAACCTTCTGCAGCCTGTCACAGTTGACTTTTTTCTTTTCTTTTGACTATTGCCCTGAAAAATTTAGTATCATCTGCAAATTGACACTGCAATCTCTACTCATTTTAGATCATTTAGGGATATGTTAGAGAGCATAGGTCCTAGCACCAATTTCTTCAGCCTCTTCCCTTTTGCAAAAATATCATTTGTTCCTACCTTTTGTTTCCTGCCTTTTAGTAAAGTACTGACCCATGAGAGGATTTTCTCCTCTTAGCTTGTAGCAACTGAGTCTCTTAAAGAGCTTTCTGCTTGGGGAGGAGGAGGAAATCTTGCTGAAAGCCTTCTGGAGATGAAGTAGACCATGGACTTGTGATGCTTGTCTGTATGCTCAGTCCACTCAATCCAATTCAGAGGACTCGTGGATTTGTGAGGCATGACCTGTCTCTACAAAAAAATACTGTGATCTTCCTCAGTGTCATATTTGTCTGTGCATTTATGAATTTGGTTCTTTAGTGCAGCTTCTGTCAGTTTGCCTTACACTGATATCAGGCCTATAGGTCTTCATTTGCCAGTATAAAAAGAAGAAACAACAAAAATGATGCTCCTAAAAGCTGGAAAGTGGCCATGTTTTGTTTTCTGCTCTGACTCACCTCTGGTAAATTCTATGTCCCAGTAGATATACTCCCTGCTATGGTGTATGATAGGGTCCTACAATAGGTGTGCTCCCCTTACAATGATAATCCGAGATGCAGTTAATGAGAAGAATGAGGAAGCTCCTCATGCAAGGATGTAGCTGACCTTGGAGTCCTCATGCAGATCCTAAACAGCACTGTCATGAATAAAATTTTTGCACATGCAAAGACTGATTAAAAAATCCCACCAGTAAAGACCTCAGATTTGTTCAGATTATTTATGGACACAGCTATGTATTGATGTTTACTGAAGCACACCTTAATATGTCTTTTCCCCTGTCCTTCAGTATTTTAAAAAGGTAAATAGTAGTTTCATAGGATACTTGGAGCTTTATGCGTGCCATATGACAATAAGGTTGCCATGGAGACTTCTCATCCTTGAATACTGGTGTGATTAATGTAGAAGAATTCAGCTCCTTTTATCTGCATGAGAGTTACAAGACAGTCTCTTCTTTTTTTGTTGACTTTTTTTTCTAGTGAATATGCATGCTTTGTGTAACAGAGCAAGGCATGTAAATCTGCAGTCTCCTGACCTCTGAAACAATGCAGAAAATATAGAAATATAAAGTTCACTGCTGCAAGTAAAGACCGAGATTACAGCCTGTGTGAAAAATGCATCAGTAACAACACAATAGCAGCTACTTGCAATAGGATGCATACAAAGCAGGAGGAAAGCCGGAAACATGATGAATCACAAAATGGCAGCTCCCCTCCAACACTTCTCTTCCTTGTAGTATCAGTAATAATTTGTCATGTATGATATGGAAATGTCTCTTTAATTAATTCATTTATAGCTTAGCAGTCACCCAACATACAAAAATCTGACCTGGAAAATTTCCTTTACCTGACACTGCAGAAGTAAATGTGGTGTTGTTTGGAGAGTATCACCAAAAGCAACACATTGCATTGACAGTGTAATGCTTTGAAAAAAAAAAAAAAGCTCATATTTAAGAGCTATTGGATGAAGAAAGGGATGTTGGCTTTAACTCAGAGGAAAGATTCTCTTGCAATTCGGTATAATTCTTTATTTACACCTAGGCTGGACCAAAGTTAGGTTGCCTTATATATTAGGACCACTTAGTTTTTTCTTTCTGTCCTGTCTATCAGTAGGGATTCAGATCCTGCCTGGACTGGAGGATTTTTCACTGCAGAACTAATGAAACCGTGACTGCATGAGAGACAAGAAAATGACCTATTACAACAAAATAGAGTTTCAACCCAATTGTTTAAAAGTAATTTTTTATTCGCTTTTGTTAACACCTGTTTAATTTCAGCACCTCATGTTCTGTATAGATCAGCAAGGTTCTGTTAGAATTTCTACACTCTTAGCGTTTCACTTAAGAATTTGAAATAAAAAACCATTAGACTGTCTCCCAACAAAAAACTCATGATATTTCTGGTTTTATATATTCCAGGGTATGCTGTCAGTAGAAAGTAATATATGTTCTCAATTCATGTTAATTAACTCAGCTCAAATGCTGAAAGATAACCTCTCATGCTGAACTACTTAATGGTCTTTTTTTCCTCATGGACACATAAACTAAGTTACAAATCAGGCAGAATTTAAGGACAACTGTAAAAAACATAGAAAACATCACCTTTCAAACTCTTTGATATTCCATCTGATATTCAGTAGAGCTTCCAGCAGTCACAAGATTTCTTTTTTTCACCTGTATACTTCCATCCTCTCTGCTATTTTTGAAGTGGAAATATGGAAGAAATAGCTACTGATAAAAGCCATGCAACTCGGTCCTTGTAACTTTATTTTTGTGAGAATAATTGAGGTAAGCAAACCTCAGCTTTTCGTTCAACACATGGTCCAGTTTTACATCTACAATGAGGTTGTCAAGTAGACTTAAAAGGAAACAGACTTCAGGAGCAGCAATCACTTCTAGCATACAGGTAGGATTGGCCAGATGAAGCTGCAGCACTGCAGTGGGCAGAGCACAACCATCAGGCTACTGGTAAAAACATACTTTCAGAGGATGTAACCACTTCTGCTCTCTGCAACAGTTGGTCCTTAACCAGAAGCCTTTTGAGGAGGTCCTGGACTGGAAAACAGAGAATGTGATCACAGTTTCTGGTTCCCTCACAAGCTTCTTGGGGCCCATGTACTCAAAGGGTTTTCAAGGACCTGACACCCAGTAAACAGGAATGCCCAAAGACCTTGAGGACACTGGGCTGGAGTTCCTTGTCCATCATCAAGTCTGTTCTTATCCTCCTCCTTTCAACCTCTTATTCATCCTGTCTGTTAAGACTGAAAGAGTAATCTGTTATTCCGTACCTTATAGAGCACCTTATTTAACTGACAACCTGCTCTCATGTTATGGGTAAATTAGTAGATGAGATGTGTCCACAGATGATGTGGCTGGCACACTGCTTCTTGTCTTCATAGCAGTTCTTCTAAGTCAGATGGCCCCAGAGGGGTGCCTCATGCCATCTGAGTGGGACCTTATGTCGGCTGCATCAATAGAAATGGAAGAGCACAGAAAGGCTGGAAACAAACCTTTCAAGGAGATGGAAGCTGTCAGACCTCTCCACACAGGGCTGCATTAGGTGTGTTGGACCCTAATATTATAGCTACATTCTCTGTGGAAACATTTGGTGGCAAGCAAGAGAAAGACAGAGAGAGAGGAGGAGTGTCTCTGCATCCACGACTGTGTCTCTGTGACTGTAGTGTTGTTGAGGTAACCATAATTTGACATCAGACATACAGCTTGTGTCTGTTCTTGATGCTTTTCTGATGTAGCTATTAACAAACTTAAAACACCATCAAATTTCTGGAATCTGTCCACAGCTTGTTGTAAGCCAGCTTGTTGGTGTCCCAGCCAGGCTGGGCTTGCCCTGATGTGGCCTGTGGGATGGGACCTGGCTGGAGAAGGATGGCAATGCCCTGCCCTGATGGCACTGCATCCTCCCTCCTTCCCCATGCAGGAATTGACTGAGGGTATTTAAATTACCCATTGCTTTTTCTTTTTAAAATCTAAAGAAACCCCAAGGTATTTGGTTCTCTGACTGTAAAGCCTGGCTTTTTTATTTCTAGTGAGGAAGAAGCACCTCAGATTTGCAGATATCATTGACAGCAAAACTGAGCATTAAAGCAAAATCCCCAAATCATGTGTAGCTCCTACTCCTCTCTACTCCAATGATACAGTCAAAGATTGCACTGGCTACATCAGTTGTGTGATTGCACATTCAGCTGACTATCTGCTACCGTGGTCTCCTACTGGAGTGTGACTTTCGCTCCCCACTCCCAGATGTGTGGCTGCACTATGTTGTATTGAGAAGAAGGTGCTTTGTTAGCTTGCCTCCCACTTACCTGGATGACTCTGAATCAGTGACTTTGTTCTTTCCACGGTTGGCTACTGTCCTAGCACTCCTGTTCACTGCAAACTTTGTTAGCAATGTTTTTATAGAGCCTTACAGGTCACACTTCAAATGCCAAATACCACAAAACCAAGGCCAGCGATAGGTCTTCAGAGAGAGCCAGCAAGCCCACAGCTTGCCCTTTTTTACAATTATGTTTTGAGATAACATCACTTAAGCCAGTTTAGATCCCTTTAATGAATACCAAGGTGATTTTGAATCATTCTAATTTCTTGACCAAAATACAGAATAGTGTCCATTCAGGCAAACTGCACAAGCCTAAATATAATAACCTCCATATGTTCCATTTATTAACAATATTTAGAATGTCCTAAAAAGTTTTTTTAAGAAAAAAAATCTGGTGTGCTATGTCACAACTTCAAAGACACATAACAGATCATAGAATCATAGAATCATTTAGGTTGGAAAAGACCTTCAAGATCATCAAGTCGATATACCACATTTTTCTGGTATGGGTTAAAGACAGTGTTCCTACCGAGGAATATGTATTTGTATTTTGTCCAGTATCACTTTGTGGTATATACCTACAATAAGATCCCAAGCATGGGGCAGTTATCCGAAAGATCTGGGATATTTTGCTTTTGCTTTTTAAAAAGTTTAATCCCAATTCTGCTACCTTCAGGCACACTCAGATGTTATTCCTCAAGCATTTAATTGAATTCATGAGGAGTTCACAGATTAAGAGCACAGTTAATGCAAGAAAAAACATCAGGAACCAGTTCTAAATAGTAGAAGTATATAAATGAATATGGTATTTGAACTATTGTTTGGAAAGCATCTGACAGTAATAACCCATCACCTGCCCAACAACAAGTAGAAATGACCAGTTTTATCAAGAGGTATAATATTTTTTCCTTCTCGATGGGTCAATTCTCAAGAAACCATCAAGCTTCCCTCTGAGTTTTCTGTCCCTGCCCCCACCCCTGAATTTAAATAACTGAGGAATACTTCTGAAATGATCTGCTGAAGCTTATACACCGTGTGCTTTGAAATCAATAAGAGTGCGAATTTCCTAATGCTGCTTGATTTCTTTTACAGAGTCAAAATATTTTCAAAAGACAGGAGTAAAGTACTCACTGTGGGAGAAACAAGTATTATGAGGAAAAATACAATTATAAAATCAGTTTCTAATAGCTAACAGTGCTGACAGGCAGACATAAATGTGATATGGATCTTAGGTTTTCCCAAAGCTATCCACTGCATTTTAGGGTTTTAAAATTAGGACCTTCCACAACGAAAAAATATGAGTTTCCTCTTGATGTTTGCTCTTCTCACCATGATTTTCCCCATTAACTGCTGCTTTCTTTGGCAATCAGAACTTTTTATTTTCTAGGAAGTAAGTTGTCATTTTAGTAGAACAAAATGGACTCTTCACAGAGTAAACTACTTTGAAGTATGTAGAGAAAGGTGTCTGCCTCAACAGGGTCCTGTTTTTCAGCTCCCTGCTCTGGTAAATACTTGTTGTTGTTGCTCACTGAAATAAACAGGATTGCTTTAATTGCAGGGGTTTTCAGAAATATGTGTAATTGATCCCATTGCTTGGATCCAGTTGTGCAATCTCTGATGCTGAGGTTGGAGGAGAGTGCTGGATCCAACAAATAGCAGAGTCAAGTCCCTGTGGCACGGGAAGGTCTTATTCCAAGATTCAAGGAAGAATTTTTTTTGAGCAGCCACTGGGTAGTGCAAAACACTGGTAATGACAAAGTAATAACAGAATAACATTGCTAATTGAGTTTCAGTATATTTTATTTGATTGGCTTAAAAGCAATGAAAACACACACTGCTAAATACACTTTCGGCTGTTCCATCCACAGAGCCCAAATGGATTAGAGCTGAATTGCTAATGTTCCCACTGGAAGTCGTCTTTTTTAAGCTCTCTTCTTCCCTTATTTCTATTAATCAGAAAGATTGTACAATGCTTATTTCAAAATTCCTTTTAACAGCCAGTTCAATTCTGACAGCATGCTGTTATCCTTTTCTAATGCATTATCTTTTTGTATTTTATGGCTCACAGACTTTCCGTCATGCTGACAGCACAGGACAGCACACAAATCCCTGTATCTATCTAAATTAGGCTATCAGACCACAAAGTTTCTGTTTTGTTTTATTACAGCTGCTCAGCACCGTGGCATAATTCAGAAGCTATCCTGATATGTTCTTCACTTGATTCTCCCATAACTGTGAAAAAGGGGATTGGGGAGAAGAAACTACAGTTCTTACTGTAACAACATGCTGTTCTTTTGCCTCTGGGTGCTTGAAACACTAGTCTTGGATGCAGATTTGGATTTCCTATCTGGTTTTCCCCAGCTCTGGAGGCTTTGGGAATCTCACTGAATCTTCCTGTTCCTTGGTTTCCCAGCTGTGCAAGTAAGATACAAATATTGTCTCTCTCCTGTTGGCAGAGTGCTAAGCAGAGAGAGTTTCAGTTGTAGAACAAAAAAACGAAACTAAGAAAAACTGCCAAAGATATCGTATTTGTAAGACCTGGCTCCAAATCAGTCTGAAAGCTGTTCAGCATCTTTCTTTAATAAGATGGACAGGCAGCATATTCATAAAAGACCGTAAGTCAGTACCAGCAGAGATGAACAGGACATCAGTGTGTTTCTACAGAGGAAGAGAGCTGATGTATTTTTTTTCCCCATTTTTTCTAAAACTTGAGAATCGAGTTTTCAGTTTGAGTTAATTGCCAGTCAGAGGAGCTATGACAATCTCCTCCAGCTGAGAGGTCTGCCCACTATGGCTTTAGCATGGTCCCGGAGCTGTGTGATACGCTGCTGAAGAAATGCAATTTTAGGGCTAATATTAAGTTCTTTTATCACAAAGCTGTTGTCATATCAAATACAGTATCAGCATGTGTCAAAGGAGAATCGTGAGAATAACAACACTGAAAAAGCCCTGTAATTCCATTTTTAGTGGGAGTAAAATCTCTTCAAAATTATTCCAAAGGACATGAAATGCAGAAAACTGAATCATACTGCAATGATTAGAAAGAGATTGCTCCTTCTGTTTAAAGTTTAGAAGCAACTAGGATTGCCGTGATCATGTCTGTTCATTTAATATAGGTTGGTTACAACAGTCTTTTGGACTAGTTTACCTAGTGATTCAAAATCTTGCCGGCTGCAGGTAGAAGCCATTAGCCATCCAACTCACAATTCTGCCATTTAAAACCACTCCAACTCAAATCCAGAAGAGGTACTGGATAAGCCGTGTTGGTGGTCATCAAGCTTATGCCCAGGCCCTGAAGGCACTAATGGGTGTGACTGTCCCCGCCCGGACCCCCTGAGGTGCCACCACCTGCCCAGGACCCCATCTCAGCCCCCCAGGGCTGTCAGCCCCTGCCCCAGCGATGCCACTGCAGGCCTGGTGTCCAGCTCCCCACAGCCCTGCTCTGCCTGGCTACGGGCTCCCCAAGCCAGGCTCACCCACAGGCCCACGCTTCGGCCCATTCCCAGGGAGGTGCCAGATGCTCAGGGTTGGGACTGCCCCATTCCCCCCATCTGCCCTGCTCCTGGCCTGGGTGGTGGGATGGGCCCTGCCATCCCAGGGGAGCCCCCCGCCTTTCCCCATACCCTGGTCCCCAGGGAGCTGATGACCCAGGTAGAGCCCTGACAATGTAAGCCCAGGACCAACTTTCTGAATAAAAGCTCTATATTAAAATCAATTTTTGGTCAGATTCTCAGATTTCAAAGTTAAGGAAGATTTGCAAAAAATTTTCATTTCCACTGAACTGTTGAAACCATAAATATGGAAAAAGAAGTAGTCTCTCTAGGCCTTCAAACTGTCTAGGGAAATTCCAACTAGGCTGTTTTTCAGTGTCTTCATAAGCGTGCTTATTCTGGCTAGATCATGTGAACACTGCATATGTTAAGAGAAATCTAATGTCTCAGCTATGAAATATGTAAACAGAAGTTTGTGCTTCATTATTGAGATGTGTGTGCACACGCACGCCTATGGTGACAGCAGAGCGGAGCCTGGAGTTGCTGATGCAGAGCAATATGAGAGGGATCCCATTTCCCCCAACCAAAACCAACAATAAAAACTATTCCTCAATAAAATTCTTTGACGGTAAGGCAGAGACATATAAAGAAAGGAAAATCTGCTGCAGAACAGTTGTGATTATATAGACAGCAGCCTCTTATAAGAATATTAATCTTCAGAAGGGCTAAACCCTTTTTGGAATAACTTCTCCCTTCCCCACAGACTAATAGTTTCTTGGAGAGAAGGAAAAGGTTTTCATAGGGCACATTTCAATAGCTCAGCAATTTCTTACTTTATGTATTAATCTTTCCATTAATCAAATAAGTGTGTAATCATTTAAAGGGAAGACTTTGCAGGGGCAGAGTATTGTCTGGATGCTGATACTGCAATGGGTTTGTTAACGAAGTGACAAGCATCCATGTAGTAAAAGACCTAATAGCAAACTTGCGGTCAATGATGTGTAACTTCAGCTGGATGAAAAACAGAGTGGAGCGTAGATGTCTGAGTGAGAAAAGCAACCACAAATGTTATAATCAAGAATATCATTAAGCAAAGCCTAAACATGTAAACAGAAAGGGAACATTTGCTACATTGCACTATGTTTCTCCACACAGGTCGGTTCTATAACATAGGGAAATTCACTTGTGGGAACATTGCTTAATTTCAGTGCGGAGTCATACTCACACTTTGTTTACTCATTGTGTGCTTGGCATGGAACATGCTACTTCGGAGAGGGAAAAGCCTAACAGAGCTTCCACATTACAAACACACATGCTGCCCTATTATTGTGAGAGCTCAGCATGGTGCCCTTTTCCCCATGGTGGATTCCTTCTGTTAGACAGGAAACACCCCCATGTTGCCAGTCTTCATCAACCCCTGCATCTTTTGGGGTGGTTCCAGGGAGGAAATAGATAACAACTTGTCTACTCCACATTAATAAGTTTCTTATTCTCTTTCTAACACACTGTGTTTCAGGGAACAAGGAATCGATTCCTCACTGATTAAAGAAAAAATTATGAAGCCGTTAACCGAATTCCCATAGTTATAATAAGGAAACAGACTCTATTATGCCTACAAAAGACTGTTATGAAGAACATCAACAAGGATGGCCAAGGATGGAAGAAAATCTGTAGGAAAAGAGAAAAACGCAAGCATGCAGGGCTATTCAGGTATGAAAGGGAAGCTGACGTTAAATTGTCAGTGGGAAGAAGTTGTTATGTTTGAACAGGGAGGTGGAGGCACAAGGTGACTGAGGCACTTGGTGTAAGGACAGACAGTCTGCCTTACGAGCAGAAGAGAAAACCAAAAGAAACCTCACAACAATCTAATCAGAAACTTTGTGAACAAATGTGTAAACTCATTTGTTCATTTATTCTGTTTATAACTACAGTCTTTATTCAGACAGAATTTTCAACGAGCAAGCTAGTGCATGGCACCAGGAACCACTGATGTATTGCAAATGACCAATATGCAGAACATGTTTAATCCTAAGTGCCACCATAATATTGAATTGCAGTATTTAATTATGATTTTTTGAATCCTTTTAAGATCTTTAATTTTTTTTCAGCCTTGAGTTAGTTTAACTAGCTTTTATTGTGGGTATGGCAACTGAGCATCAGAAGTCACTGTGTTGTCTTGTCTTTTATATAGCTCTTGTCACTGGGAGTCTTTGCATAGACATCACAGGTGATGAGGTAGTAGGCACACAATAATTCTGAGAGTTTTTCACAGGAAACATAGATGAGGAGAAAATATTGAAACGCACATGAGAGAAGCTGCCTGATGGGCTGTGCTGGTGGAAACAAAACACTTGTCTAGTATTTTGGATCCAAGTAACTCCTCCTGAGGGGGACATCACCCCACATTAGGTCCCAATAGGTGTTTTGTACAAAAATCACCTGTTCTGGCTTTCTGTCCATAACTAGAGTAATGTAAGTCTGCATTGGCAGCCTGCCAAATGAGGTAGGAAGAGAAATCAGTGTCTCAAAAACATCCTCCACAACACTGGGGCTAAAGAAATTTGAACAGGACAGAAGGGAAGCTTATGTTCTTTCCTGCCCTATTATTTTTGCATGTGTTGGGTTGAAAGTTCAGAATCTGTTTCAAATTTTTTCCATACCTAGAATGGCGTATTTCACAAAATTAGAACCATGCCAGCCTCAGTCCTGCCAAAACATCCATATATGTGCTGTCAAGGGGAAATCTGCTGATGTCCACTGACTCATTATGAATATAGCACTTGTCGCTGCCGCAGGTTAAGAGATTCTGAATAGTTTTGATTAATGCTCCTTGACTGGTTGAAAACAAGAAAAGAATGACTATACATTTGGATTATCAAATTCCCTCATGGAATATAAATCAAAACATAATAAATTTATTAATTGTTGTAAGAAGGGAGATGAAGAGTCCAAAAGATTACTTGCATACTTATTGTCCCAAATCCCTTGATGTCTAGCAAATTGCAAAAAGTTCTAGGCTTTCACCAAAATGCAAGTCAGATTAAAATGTGAAACCTTACATTTTACTGGATATAAAAGTTCATAATCCATTTTTAATAGTTTGAGATTAATTTCAGTTATATATTTCCTATTAATCTGCTGAAGTACAGAGCTGTAATCAGGAGAAAAAATAATGGTATTTTGAATTCATTATATTAAATTGTTTTGTCAGGACTTGCTGCTCTTGGTTTCAGTTCTGAAACTCCAGGAATTACATGCAAGACATATAGTTCTAGATTAATTATTTTTAACACTCTTTTACCCTGTAATTCTTTTAAAACAACCTATAAAAAAAATAGTTACTTACCCAACAACTTCCAAAATTAAATTGAGAAGCATAAAACCCTCCAAACAACCAAAACTCTATTGCAACTTGTATAACAAAGCATCCTATTAACTGCTTTATTAACACATCCTATATCTTGTATTAAGATGGCAACCTTTTCTTGATTTTATAGTTTAGAACTAAATTCTAAAAGCTGTAAGAAACTATAGACTTACTGTTTCTGATTTCAAGATATAGAAGTCTAGCAAGGAGTTCAGATGTCAAAGGAAGTGTCTGTACAACAAGTTGCAGCACAATATTGAGACACACTAGCTATTTTTAATCAAGAAACAACCAAACTGAAACACATGGACCTCTATGCTACCATGGTTGCCTGCTTCCAGAACCTGACCTATCTTACTGAGAACTGTCTGTAATATTACCTTATTAATGCTGTGAATGTAGGATATTGTAAATCCATTGAAAACTGCAGGGGGAGTCATACCACTTGCCTTCAAAATTGTGTATTTCCTTGCAAAATGGTAAAATAAATGATAAAGTGTTAAGTTCATACACTCTAAATGTAATGATGTTCAAAATTCAAAAGAATCGATTCAGACGTGGTCTGCAATAACACAGCAGGGAAAAAATGAACCAGTATGGCCTACAAAATAAAGTAGAGAAGAATTTGGAAATTTAGAAGATCTTAATATGTATATTAAAAAAACCAAAAAAAATATATATATAACACCTATCCATACCCAGTCAGTGATGCACACACAGAGGAACAGAACAAACTACTACTAACTACTATTTCTTTCCTTCTCAGGCAAGAATTCAAATGATCTGCTTGAATGTGCAGGAGGTTGTTGGGAAGGACAACAGCCCTCTCCTTTTCAACACATTCCTCAGACTTCCTCAAGAGAACAGGAGAAAAATCATTAGAGTTATGAGGAACTTCCTCTCTGTTGTACTCCCAGAGCATGGCCAATATTATATTCCTTTAGAGATTACACCCCAAAGACAGTGGAAGATAGTGCACAGCTCCTGTACTCCAGCCAGTCCCTCTATCACTACTGCAGCAAGGACATAATTTTTATTGGCTTTATAGCCGTATATATACAAGGCACAGCAGAGAATATACCCAAAGCACTGATCTTAGCTTCTTGCCTTAAAAAAAAAAACAACTCAGGACGGTAATACTGGATCTTTCTGATCCAAACTCTAGGAAACAGTTTATAACACCCCTATGAAACAGTTCATAACACTTAAACCTCTAGGAAAGATTATTAGTAATAATTGACCTTGCTCTAGTAGAAACTGCATGCCCTTGGTTCTAGCTTGCAATGGTCAAGTGCTCAGCTCAGTCAACTGTATCACAGTAATGTCGATGTCATCATGTTTTACTGTTTGAAGATACCGTGTGCCACTAAACATCAGCAAGACATTCAGCCTGTCGCACATGAGCAGTCAATGGCTGATGGCCTGTAATTCTCAAATTATAATAAATCTAAAGGAAAGAATTATTCTACTAAATGTTAGCTGAGTCACTGCTCATTACAATACAAGGGGTAAATGCAGGGCTGAATTTTCTGAAGGGTCAAACACAAACCTTGATAGATCCATTATGCTTACAGTTCAATCTCGTTGGAAATCTGAATAAAGAAAACTAGAAGGCAAAAATACCACTCATAGTCTTTGGAAGTGTTCAAATACTCAAAAAATATTCCATATTAAAACAATTTTAATCTAACCTGTCCAAAAAGCTTGGAATAAGATGATATTCCCTGCACTACATTTGAGACCACTTGATCTTTGGTCATAGTGAGTCTGAGCTTCTCTTAGCTGGAGAGAAACATGACTCATGTACCCTCCTGCAGAGATTAAGTATTCTGGACTCAATTAATGTTCTTTCATAATGCCTCAAGCTTAAAAAATAGATCAAAACCCTAAATACAAAAATTACTCTTTTGAGAAATAGGGTATTATAGTTCACCCAGAATATGTGCCAACCTACTGGGTCTTTTTCATCTTAGCATCCTGATTGCGCCTGAACCCTGGAGTCCTACAGACCAGCACTTTTTCCACAGTGACAATTGTGTGGGAAGAGTGGTGACTATCTTCTTGGAGCTAATCCTAAACTTCTTTTCTTGCTTTCTCACTTGCTTGAGGAAAGGTAATTTGCTTTGGACCTATACCAGGAGAAAACTGTAACCATCTCTTGTTGATTCAGCCACACTGGCTTTAGTGGAAGAGTGAAAAACAGGCCTCTACATCCTCTCCACATTTTCCCCTGCCAAACTGTCAAGACCTGATACAGATCTTGGCTTGGGTTTATCATCACACAAGATGGTGTCAGGCTTCTTCTGGTACAGAAAGGCTGCCTCCCCCACTCTCCTCTTAAAATCTGCTTTGGGTTTTACTGTGGTTAGTTATGAGACTGAGGTTCAAAGTGTTATAAGCCTAGATGAAAAGCCAAAATGTATTATAGTGCTGGTTCCAACTCTGATTTGTGAATAGAAAGCTTCCCCTGCCAGGATTTATCTCACCTCACTTCAGATACTTATACATTAGACGTCTAACTGTACCCACTGCCTAAATTCCTACTGTGGTCAGTTGATAGAGACAGGCAGCACTCAAGGATGATTTACGCCATGTGACAGATGCGGCTGTGGAAGATAACATACTGCCAGAGGATGCCTGTCTCCCTGTTTCTCCCTTGACTAACTGAGATTCAATGCCTAACTTCTAGACAGTCGAACAGATGGATCCCACCCAGGGAACACCAAGGGATTGGATCAGCTTCCTAAACATTAATACTTTTTATCTACAGAAAGACTCTGTAGATAAAGTTTGTAATCAAGTAAAGAACTTGAATTCAGTAGTCCAGGCGTTGGAGATAGGTAGATTTTTAAGTATAAGGTAATATTGCATCACAGTATTGGCACATTTAAACCTCCTGGGCTGAAACATGCTGTGCTGTCTACCTGGCCCCTACACCTGATTGTTTAGAATCACTCAGTTATTTCTAAGGAAATTAAGAACAAGGATGCTGCCTGGTTTATAATAAACATTTCCTATAGAATACTGCATGTGACAGTTCTAGTATTTTTGTAGCTACAAGTTCAAACGTGGCGAGAAGGATTCATACACTGTGGGTTGTCCCCTGCAAAGTCTTACCCAAATTTGGCCAAGTTATGTGCATTTGGAAACTTCAGTTCATATTGCTCACCCGAACATCTGGCAGCTGTTAATCTCTATTCATTCCATCTGCTGTGGATTGTGCCCTAGTGCGGTTCCTTCAAGGACTGCACAAAACTCCCTACTGTAATTTCGAGGCTACACAAGGGTTTGTTCTGCACTCTCGGCGATCCCCACCCTGGTTCCAGCAACACTCACCTGCCTAATGACCCACAAAGAGCTAGGTTAGAACTGAGGGAGGGGAAGGACCGGCACAGAAGGAGCCTGGGACTAAAACTGGGGAAGGGCTGGGGAGTAGAGGAGAAAGGAAGAACTTGTTGATGAGGCTAGAAGTGGAGGCTGCAACGGTCACTAGAGCAGACTCAGTGTCTAGATGGGGCACTAGGATTCATATGGGTCAGCATTAGCCATTTCTTAGGAGGTCAGTAACCAGGAAATGAAGGCTAGCACCTCCCTTAGTGTCAGACGTGAGAGAGGAGGGGATGGCTCGTGCCTGGAGAGTCAATGTGGTTCAACCTGGCTTTTAATTACTACCCTATGTAGGACTAAGAGAAAAAAGCTCTCAAAGAATCCTGCTCCCTCCACAATTCCCCTGCGTATGTTTCTATTTGAAATAACAAGTTGTGCCACACAAGTCGGGTCATGATTCAGTCCTGCAATCTTTTGTCATATGGATTGTACCTGGAAAGGAGGCAGTACTTGGGAAGTCAGGCTAGAGGTGATAGACTAGAATTCAAAATCATTGGAGATTTCTTGCTTTTGCCAACCCAATTATTCAGGCATCATAAACATACCTCCACAAGAATGCGAGAGTTTAAAAATAAAATAAATATAGCATTATTTTTAGTCACCTTCTGGTTTTCTGTTTCCACTATCCAGACATCAAATACCACTCTGAAAAAAGCTCTTGTTTATAAAATTAATAAAAAAATAAAGCTGCACATTTCACATAGTCACATGAATCAAGGAACAGAAAGGCCCTGGTGAAGAGGGGACTAGCTAATACTGAGAATGGACCTGGAAAGGAATGGCAGTACAGCACAGGCCTTCTCATTGCTTGTCACAGCTGCATTTATTCCTGCCACATGAATTATGACAGAAATTGTGTGCAGTACATTCTGCTTGAAAACCAGAGAGCAAATATAGCAAAGCATAGGAAGTATGTACTTCCAGCGCTCGCTCTTTTCTGTCTGGTTCCAAGAGCAATAAAAAAAAAGTTATTCGTCTCCTTTCTCTGCCTCCTCCTTTCTTCTTCCTTATTCTTCACTGAAAGAAGAGGAAGGGGAAAGAAGGTAAAAGGTGAAATTGTTTTTTGCCTCATCTTAGAAATGAACTAATCCTCCCAACCCCCTTCTCATAACTCTGGCTGCCAGGTGAGTCTTCTTTTCAGCTGCTACTTCCATTACAGGATTTTCTAAAGCAACATGTTGCTCTGTGGCACTTTCCAGATTCTTATTGTTAAAATTTACTGTAAGAAAACAAAATACAGCTTTTGATATCCCCTGCCTGCCTTGAACCCTGCAGTAAAGAATAAAAAAGCCATAAAATGAAAGAAATCTAACGCTTCCCCCCACCTGCTTTTTAACCCAAACATATTGCCTACTATGGCTACTAAGCCTGAGCTTTTTTTCTCCCTTCTTTTTTGTTTGTGACTGCAAATCCAAATCTGCCAAGATGAACAGTTTATATTTTATGGAGTGAAAGAAACAAACTCTCCAACAAAAATGCCACCCTCCTTCTGAAACCGTTGACACATTGTTTGTTGTTTACATTGAGGATTCTGTACGTCACGTCTGTGAGTGACATAAAAATATGGGAATCAGTGAGTTAAAAATGTCGGCCTGGGTGTAAAAAGGCCCTGTCACTCTCCGGTATATGAGCTGATAAAGTGCTTATAAAATTCCACTAAATGTTAATGGTGCAAGTCCATCAAAGTTAAAACTATACTTAATGTTACAAACCCATGCTAATAAGACACACTCGAAGAGGCCCTTGATAACATTTTGCACTGCTACCCTTAAGACATGAAGAGGAGGGCATACATTAATCACTTAATGTGTCTTTTAGGTGCTCAATGAACCTTTCGCTAAAGCAAAATGTTTAAAGCCCTGATCCATCACTGGGACTACTGTGATAAGTAAGGAGCGTAGAACCCAGTCGTCAAAGAAGAGTGCCAGAGCCCTGCTGGTTTGTCCCTATAAAACATTCAAAGGCAAGTGATCTGCAACTAATGCCTTGGGAGAAGAGTTCATGGGTCTGCCCCTCCTAGGATCAAACTTGGGCTTGTTTGTAATGTAACCATCTAGGACTGACTAGGTTTTTTTATATAAAAACTAGTTTAGTTTTTATATAAAAATACTAAGCTGTCCACCTCATTCATTATGCTTCTCTGTGTTCAGCCTATTTGCATTATACTTTTAACACCCCTGCCAGCATAACTTTTGAGAATGACTTTTTTCAGTATGGTCATGCCCTATTAACTCTCCTTTAGGAGTTGAAAGAAAGTAGGTGGCATTCAAAAGACAAGGAACTGCTGCTCTGCTGTAGTCAGAGAGTGGTGCTGCTTGCCCAGGAGGGGCCACCTGCACCCCCTACACCACCACCTTCTCCCTGGGCCTGTGGGCAGAGGCTGCAGATCTCTGGCTGAGGCAGGAGGAGCCCCTTGCACTAAGAGTGCTCCAAGTGGGACAGCAGACATCTTGGTCTGGGTCCCATCTCTGAGGACAGTTGCTGGCACTCTGAACAGGCATCGCTTGCAGGCATCAGTTCAGTTGAAATTATTGCGATCTTTGGGTTACATTTTAATACTCTGTGACTTGGACTGGGAAAGCTTTGTAATAGCCGTGGCAGAAAGAGTGCCCTTCTTGGTCTTTTCTACATTATGAGTGCATAAAGCTGCACCAGGCCTACAAGGTTTACCTATGAACTGTTAAATCACCTAGCTTACCTGAATAAGGGCAGATGGGAATAAAGTATTCTGACATTTCTTTACTGCAATGCACCCTATGGGAATCGTTCTACTGCTTCCATTGCTGACAATTCTTCAGTTTAACTTTTTCCTACACCTCAAAGGCACATGCCACTTAATGAACCTAAAAATTATCATAATCTATCTTTTCTAAAAATCGCTTCACTGTACACACCCCGCACAGTTCCTACTGAGCGGCTCTCATAACTGGGCAAGCAGCAGGACACCGGGGACAGGTCAGTCTTGTTCCTTGTATGTTTATGCTTTGTGACTAAAATAATGTAATATAAACATTTAAAAATATTTCCTTCCTTTACTTTGAAAGGCTACTTCAGCATCATTTCCAGGCTATTTCTTCTCATAGGCAAATATTGCCCTTTAAAAGGCAGCTACCTTTAAGAACGGTTAGCAGCTCGTATAAGCTATAAAGATATTACAGATGTACCAGTGTGGTGTGAAAGAGTGATAATTAAGGCATGATGTGGCACCTTAACTGAGGCAAGTGGCAAATAAAAATGTCGGCTTAGACTTTAATTGGATCATATTTAGTAACTTCAGGCATCATGGCCTCTTGTTCCCCTGGATGCTCAGCTTCACGGTTAGCATGGGCAGAGCCAGGTCAAGTGCACTGAGAAATATGAAATATAGAAATATGAAATATAGTGCTACCATCAGGGTTTTGATTAGAAATTAAACTAACCCTTTCTTTACTGTACATTGAACCAGATGCTAGTGTGTGTGCAGGATTTGATTTTTGGTATCTCAAAACAAAGAACAGGATGGGGGCAGAGCATAGGCCAGAAGCATTAGTGGCACTCTAGCCGGTTTTTGTAGGCTGTTTCACAATTTTCATCCTAGGATCATAGGAAGCTTTACAAGAAAGTCAGAATCATCATATTGTTAACGTCAACTATATTCATAACATTTGCTTTCTTTGTTTAGCTGCAACGTTCCTGCAGAATAAGAATCAGAAGTGAGGACCTTTCTTTTGTCCTATCAGTCATCCCAAGTCAGGTGAGACTCTGTGACTGGAGTACAGCTGGTGGGACAGACAGGGCCAGCTATATTTAGCAGCTGGCCCTTTTCCTGTTCCTTCAGGCTGGGAGTGCATCCCTAGTGCATGGGACTATTGAGTAGGACTGGGAAACATGGCCCAGGTGTGATCACATCAGTATGCCAGAAACACTTCCAAATTGGCAGTTCAGAGTGTGTCATACAGTTGTTTTGCTATACATTTCCATGATATCCTGTTTTCTTAATCAGTTTGCATGTATGGCTATACCTAACCAAAAAAACACCCTGACACTTCTTCATTGCTGAAGGAAGCAATAAAATAGCAAATGATCAAATGCAGCATTAATTTTTTGCATTTTTGCAACTGAACAGCCAGATAATACACTTTTCACAGAGTTATGATACCAGAAGCCTGCAGGATCTTTAGGCATCATATTGGTATGAAGTAACACATATCTTTCTTCTAGTGCAGACAAGGCTGTAAATCACGCATATGTCATAAAATTTCAGTTTCTAGTATTTCGGATTTAACAGCTTGGTAATCATACTGTTAAATGCATTTACTTATGGTAAGTTCAAAATTACTTGCAACTTTCAATCTGTGAGGCTAATTACATGAAGGGCAAATGAACATATTTATTTCTAAAAGCACAGCTTAAACCCTAAGTAATACAAGCCAAATGTGGAAGATGTTACTGAGACTTGCACTGCAATCAACGACAATTTTGCTGGAGTTACAATAGGGAAGACAATGGGGAAATTTACAAGAACATGAAAAAGGAAAGAGCCCTCATGTTGTTTTAGAAATACTGATGTCTGTGAAATAATAAAAGCTATTCATAATGTATTGTAAAAATAACATGGAGTAATTTAACTAATTAACATCTGTGGCCAGCTACTTCTGTCTTTTTTTTTTCTGCAGAGACAATGGAAAGCAACATTGGCCACAAGGGTACCTTAGCCTGGAGGCAATGGTTCATTTTCTTAAGAGCAGTGTGCTATTTACTTGAATCTGTTCATTATTCAGTTTCCCTCAGACAGTTTATAAACAGTCTCTTGTGACTTTCTTACAATCAAAATTCAATCAGTTGTGCTGGATCTCATTACTGAAACCACTTGGGTGAACATTTGTGGCCACAGAGACTCAAATGCAGGATCAAGGCATACACTGCTTGGTCCAGACTGGACGCATATCCTCAGGGACTTTTTGCTCTTTATGTGTTTGATAAGTGTAATTCTTTGACTTTTTAATGATATTTATGAATTCAAACACCATTTTCATGGATACCTTCTATAGCTGCATATAATTGTAACGCTGCACTGACTGTTCCCACTTGTCAATGCTTTTGCTAGAATATTCATGGCTGCAAACATCTGAATGCAGGTAAAGCCATTTCATCTTTAAAAGGCATTTTCCCAGGTCTTCCATTCAGTAATTTGTCAATGAATAAGCGCTAAAATGTTTGGTATCCCACAGATGGGAAAACTAAAGTGATGAATCAGTAACTGGCTTTGTGCCGTTAATCTACACAAGAGTTTTGCATCCCTCATTTGATTTTGAACTTCCCAGCTGAGAGTTGTGAGTAAATGCCTCTTGCCCCTTCTTTTCCTTACATCCTTCTGCTGGGCAAGGCTCCAGGCCTGCACTACACTCAGATGGATGCACTGCTGTTATGCAAGGAAGGGCCTCAGCTGTTAGGTAAAAGCTGATTCCTACGGATGTGGGGGATGTGAGGGAAGGAAGGAAGACAGGGGCCATATCTCCAAAGGTGTCACCTCATTAAAAACATCTAAAAGCTATATTAATCAATTCAGGAGCTATGAACTCCATTCTTATTTCCATTTTCAATATCTTGTTTCCTTTCTCTCACTTAAAAAATAACCAAATTGGACTGCTAACATAGTAAATCTTCAAAATTATCTCTTTCTCCTGTTTGATTAATGAAAGTTCCTTCCTCTTGCTAGGAATCCTCATTGTCTTTTGAAGGATGAGAACAGAATATATGAAGATTTTTATTCTTCCATATAAATAGATTATAGAAAACATCATATAATTTTTATGTCGCTGATATTATTGCTTTGTGCTTCACAGTTGAATTGGCAAGAAGCAGCAACTTACAGGTTTAATAGGGTAAGGTGCCATGTACATTTCCAGACATATAAAAGCATAATAACAATAACAATAAATTGTAATGGTCGATGTAGAAACATCACATAGGCAGGTCTGGATGAAGCATGCTCCTCTAACTAGGGACAAGTTATTATCTCTAGACATTCATATTAGTCATACCTGACTTCATCTCTTCTCCCACAGGCTCACTATGTTTACTGAAATTAATCTGAGTATCATTCAGGCAGTCAGTGCTAGGATGACTTTTTTCTTTCAAACCTATTCTCACACCCCTTGACCCCAAATTAAAGAACTGAATGTATTCTAAGGTGTTTCTGACTGAGGAAAGTTGTAAAGTTGACTAAATTTCTGCTCTTTTTAATTGTCTTTCTTTGTCAACATTGTAGGTGAGTTCTAATTTGGCATGAACTTTACCACAGACCTTGTAATACAACAGTATTGATACCTTTTCCAAAATAAAATGTAATTTACAAATATATTTTTCTTTCTTTTACATCACTGGCCTCCATGACATTACTGATGAATCTGATAAAATCATTAAGGGCAATATCTACTTTTTAAGAATTGTGTCATGCATCTCTCACAAAGTTTTATTTTAATCCTACCATTCATCCTAGAAGGTCCCAGACCATCACCATCAGCTAATCTCTCCCTATCACTGGAAAGTAGCCTGGTCTACAAAGTAAACTGTGCCAGTCACTGCACTGTGCAGCATTAGAAGATGTGAGAGGAAAGTCAGCATTTTATACACGAATGTTAAAGTTGATGACCCCCTCTTCTCATTAACTCTGTTACAGGAACTTTAATAACTATCTAGGAAACACAAAAGCTAAAACATTAAAATCTCTTAAAAGATCCTACTTAATAGCTTGGAACAGAATGTCTCTAACCTTAGAGCAAGGCAGGCATTAGCTGGTCCTCCAGCAGTGTGAAAACATGGCTTTGAGGAGATCGTCCCTTGGGGAAGGTGGGAGGAGTGTCACTTTCTGCCCATACCTATTATTTCTGATTAACACATTTATTTATTACTGACATATCATCTTCTCCTCTATCCCTACCCCTTCATTTTGTTCAGTTGCTGCATCTCAGCTATATGGTGGCTGAATTTCTTTGGTTCTGTGTGACATTCTGTGCAAGTTACTTTAAAGTTAGTTTGATTATTTGGAAAAAAAGCAAATCTGAAACAGTCAATGTCTCTGATGCACACACAGCTGAGGAGGGAGGTCAAGAAGCTCTACAGAAGCTAAAAGCCCTGGCCAAGGCAGGCATTTGTGTGGGTGCGCAGATGCCTTAGCATAAAGGTGTCTTGTCTGATCTCCTGTGGCAAGAAGGTCATTCAGGTAGAAAGGGCTGGTTATAAGAAAAGGCAACCAAAAGGCAGTATTAATTAAGCGCAGTTTCATCTGCTTCTGCTGTGATCCCTGCCTGAGAGGAGTCCTGGCCATTCCTGGTGTGTGTCCCAGCTATGCTGAGCCCAGCCAGCAGGAAGCAGTCCCCAAATATCCCTGCTGTGTGAGAGACCTGACCAGAGCATCTCTAGGAAATTGTCCATGGCGACCAGGTCAATGGCATTACAAATGCCAGAAAGTGTCACTGTGGGTACATGTGTGGGTCCTGGTTCTTTGCCACATAGTGGTCCAGAACCAGACACAATTGGAATCCTGTTCTTTCAGCTCGGGCATCAGGCATGACTAGAACTAATTTTAATCATTTGATTTTTACTTGCTGTCTTAACTATTGGCTCAATGAGTCCCTTGTTCTGCTTTATGTGTCTGAGATAACCATAGGATGAGTGCAGAGAGACACAGACAAGGACACTTTCCCTGTGTGAACTTCCCTTTGACAGGAGTGTTTTTCCCTTCTGACTGACTTTTAGACTCCAGAGTTGGAGAATGAAGAAATTATTCTTTTGGCCATGCCTGCCTTCCACACGTATTTACCAATGCCTGAATACAAATTTTAAAAAACATGCTGTGACAAAATCTGGTTTTAACTGTTATTTCCTTTGGTTGTTGTGAAAATTCTCAAGCTAGCTCTTTTTGACCATGGATGACGCCATTAACTTTATTACTAGCAAGTATCTGTTTCACGCTACATAAGCAAATCCCCCTACACAATCATGCTAACCATACCTTGAAAGTTTACAGCCATATCAAACAGAAATAAAAATGGGGAAGACAGCCTAGAAGAGGAAAGGTGTATGAGAGAAGATGCAGAAGATGATTTATTATGATGATTTCCTGTAAAATGAAGGCTGCTCAAAAAGGCTACTTCTACTCTTGTGTGCACTGGAGAGTTCCAGCAGAGTATTAGAAATTTCCAAAATCTCTTATAGCTAATATAGGGCTGAACTCATCTCACATACCCTTAACAGCCTGTCACTTTTACTCTTGAAGAAGTGAATGAAGTCAGGAAGAGAAATAGAGTACAGATAGTTCTACACACTGGAATTTTTTCAGTGCAAGGACTAACTTGTTAGTGCTCTTCACCTGTATTCGTGTTGTGCCCAGCATGGTAGGTCCTACTACCAATTAGAGCCTATCGGTGGCTGCTGTAAGAGAAAGGCAGTACAATAGAAAACAATAGCACAGGGGTAAGGAAAGGCAGTAATGGAAAGAAAGAAAAGTGAAAGAAATTACTTCTAAGGAAGACGTTAGAGGAACAGCAGGAGGGTGCTTAGCACTGCTTTTCCTGTGTGCCATTTTTGGTGCAGGGAATAAAATAATAATGTCTATTTATCAGTTTCTCTTTCTTGCTAAGCAGACTAAATCTCTAAACAGCCAAATTACTTCTTTAGCAAAGAGTTGGACGTTTGCACAGACATGACATTAAGTGACTAATCTTTATTTCTCATTAGGACCATCTGCAAAATTTTGTCTAGCCTACAGTTTAGCCTTGCACAAGCTAGATAGCTGTGTGAGTATCCGCTGGTGCTATAACTTCTGGCACAGTGATTCAGAAAGAAAAAGGAAAAAAGAAGAAACTATAATGATGCAGCCTCAGATCTGAGTCTTTTCTTCCCTGCTTTTACTCATTACCCTTCTGTTGTATTCACGTAAGTCATAAAAGAACACAGTGCCTGATAACTTACACCACTATCATGCAGACAATTAAGCTTGAACATGGGATGATACCACAAATAATAATTGTGTTACTAATTTCAGAAAAGATCACGCAGCAAGCACTAGCCTACAGCAACAAAGCATTTCATTTCCTAGTATCTTTTTTTTGGTACAAGCTATAGTAAATGACCTAAATTAAAAGCTCTTGATGAAAGAAAAAGTAAAACAAGAACCCTAGACAATTCAAACAGAACGTGTGACTATTTAAAGGCTGGAAAAACAGAATCCAAAGCAAATGACACCATACTGAGCAATATGAAACCAGGTTGTTTTACTTTCAGCGGCACTCAACTGATCCTTCTGTTTGCTTGGTTTGGGTTTGCAAATTGCCTTAGCTGCACGCAGTTTCATATTAGGGTCATCAATCCCTCTTCATAAAATTTTTTTTTATCATTCCTGGCATTTGATGTGATTATTTTATCTCTTTTTTTTCTCTGTTTATTGGACTGAGAATGGCAGGAACAGAAGAGAAGTTAGGCTCTATAACATCTCTTCATCATTTTTTCATGGGACAAAGATATTTCATCTTGCCCAGACAGATAGAATATGAAAATTTCTGAGTGTGAGGTGCAGCTATAAAGAACAAAACCCCCCAACCTATATATTTCTAATCAGTGATTTATAGATTTTATCAGCAACGCCTGCAAGCCAATTGACATTCACTTGAAGTTTGTCTTAGAAAACTGAATTGAAAGCTTCAAATCAGCTTTCAGTTCTGCTTTTAAGTACTTGTTACCTGCAAATTTAAAATCAATCCCTCTTTTTCTCAAGCACTGATGAGTCCACACAGCGAGGCTGTAAGGTAAATATGATGCTTTTTCCTTGGAACTCCACCACTTGAGAAGTGCAGAATGGCAAAACTTAAAAGGAAATTTACATTTTCAACATGGCCTCACTTTCCGGACAGAACAACAGCTAAGGAGTGGAAGAGCTGATTTTCACTGAAGTGTTACTGGACGAGCATATTCTACTTGAAGGGAAGAAGAGTTTTGTCTGAGATCAAGCCTCATCTATGAGCTAACAATGACTTATTAAAGATTTCTTGACCTATCTGTATCCAGTGCCTACTGACTTTCTGAAGCTGTTTAAGGAACATTTCAGGTTCAAGTAAAATTTATCAGCAGACAGCATAAATTCACAGAATTCTGTTTCACAAGTTTGATGATCCTATCATACTTGATCAGCAAAGTCCTTTTTTTGAGACAGAGAAAGGGAGAAATACAATTATAGTGACAGCCTGACCCAGCTGAGGAAGAAAAGAGTAATCAGATAAAAAAGTAATTTCCTCTGAGTGCCTTACTATTTCTATCTGTGTTTTCATGGCCTTGTATAGTTTTGCTTTGTGTAAGTGTCCCAGTTTTGGGGCTATCTTAAATATAATGTGAGCCAAAATTAGAAATAAAGTAAGTCCTTGTTGTATAAGGAAACTTCCTTTCCCTCTAAATAAGTGTCTAGAAATGCTGTCTTTCTCTTTCCATAGCTTTTTAAAAGCCTCGGGCACTTTACATTTACATGTAAAGTAGTAAGAGCTAAGTACTCCCAGGCACTCCTTTACTGACCCGGCTCGCTGTCTTGGCAGGTTTGCTGCTGCTGGGGGCTCTGCTCTGGGATGCTGTTGATGCTTGCCCATTGCTATCACACGGTGCTCATCCACATGGTCACCAGCGATACTGCTAATGCAGATCTGGAGCGTATCAAGAGTTGCTACACAGCTCTGGGGGCTCATAAATGGGTCCACAGGGCCATTCAGGCCTTTTTATGATTTCCAGTGTGTCTCCAAACTAGACCTTTGAAGGGTAAAAAGATGTGGACATCAGTGGCTTGAAACCACATCAGGGCACCCATTTGAATCTTACTTTCTTCATTTAATGGAAGTGAATCAGAGAGGAGGGCACTGGGACTGTAAGAACATAACAATGTTGCACAAGTTGCATTCTTCCTTCTCTTCTGAACAGATATGTGTATTTGATTGTAGTGGATTGTTAAAGAATGTTTGTCAAACCCCCTCAAAAGGGGTTGAGAAAAACACAGGAATGAAAAGTTAGCATCTGGAGAAAGTTCATAATATCAGTACTCTATACGAAGTAGCAGACGGAACTAAGAATGCCAATTTTTTATGGATTTGTAAATAAATTCTTTCTAATCTAATCTTTGTGAATATTTTGGGGAGGCAAATACTCCCGCAGAACAAATTACCGAGTTTTTTGTGCTAGCTATGCATCGGTCCATTTTTTTTCTTTTCCACCTCACTTTCTCTTCACTTCCATAGCAAAAAAAAGAAAAAGAAAAGAGGCATGGAAGAAAAACCAAGAAGAAATGGCAGAGAAACAGCCTCCTTCTTCCCTCCATATTTCAAAAAGTGACTGGTTGCTACCTGAAATGCAGCATGCTTGTACAGCCCTATTTAGAGAAATTGCCAAAGCCATGGCATATAAGAACCTTGATCACAAACTAAAACATGAGTACCCCTTTGTCGTGCATCATTTCACAGGTGGAGTCCAACGAAAACCTAACACTTCATGTTCCTGCTTTGCATTCACACAGATAATGTATTCCTTTCCTTTCACCCTGATCATGAAAGTCTTCATAAAAAAGCAACAACAAAATTTCCCTGAACTGACAAGAAGGGGGAGGTTGGATAATATCAGTTCTCCATATTTGAAACCACATTGACTGCTACTTGCAGAAACACTAGGGAAGATGGTCAATTCATCATTGCTTTATAATGCCAGAGAGAGTTCCCTGCAGGAAAAGTAACTCCTGGAAAAAGTGTGCAATGCCATAAATGACTATGTTAGATTTAGACATCAAGGGATGATATACAGAGGCACTTCTGAAATAATAATACTTCTGATACTGTCCTACTGAAAGACTAGAGGCTGGCTTTTGCCACTAGCACAGTGCATATACTACTACAAATTGATTTTTTTAGACAAAAATTAAGAGACAGACCAGTGAATTCTGACATGGCTGTGACACGATTGACTTTTCTCCAAAAGCTCTATTTATGCCCAGTTATGAAGAGTCTTTGATAATCTGCACATATTTCTGCTCTTTATTATATTGCAGTTCTAGCACAATCATTTAAAAAAAATCCATATTACAATGCCTGTAAAAAATGACAGGGTTTGAATATAGTTTGATGGACTCTTTATTATAGAGAAATCCACATACAGCTAAAAAATGAGATCATAACATCTGATTCTGTTCATTCAAGTATTTAGATTCAGTTTTGTATCCTGGAGCTGTATTCCTAAGTATTTTTCTTTATGTTCTTCTGCCTGTATTTTTCTTCAATGACTGGTAAAAAAGTCATAGGAAGGAGCCTTCAAATAATAGAGTCAATTTTCCTTTAGCAGAAGTAGTAACTTGCACATCTGAAACATTTTCAATACCTTAACCTAAGCCAATACAGATAAGACCTCTCGAGAAAATACTGAAGAAGCCACAGTGAAATAGTAGTCTGGACAACGAGATATTAATCATTATTGTCTCTTTTCTCTGTTCAAGTGATATTTTGAGGAGGTTTACGAGCATTCAATGCAATTACTTCCTGGACTGGTTATCAATCAATAGACACTGCAATGCCCTCTTTCTATAGCCTCCTGAGGTACTTCTCTTTCCAGTCTCCTCAGACACATCTCTCACTAAAGGAAAAAAATAATCCTATGTTTAATTCATCTTGGGCTGCCTGCATAAGACTGTCATGCATTGTAAAAAAACCCCCAAATTAAATCCCCTCCCATACTAGAGCTTTGCATCGCCAAATATCTCACTTTCTTTTTGTGTTCTTAGCAGGCAAATGAAGCCCAACACCCAGCTCTAAGAAACACCTTATTTCAGTTTTGCTAATTCCAAGTTATGAATTTGTACATTCCTATGGCCACATGCCCTTATTGCCTTCAAAAGGAAAACGTGATTATTTTAGATATATTAGTAACTTTCTGGTCTTTCTGTTTCCCTTTGCACATTGAAATGTGTTCTTACTTTTCAGTTTCCTTCCAGGCTCATGAGTTTTGGAAATTTTTATTTTTATAAATGAGATTCTCATATCCACATGATCCAGGAGGTATGATAACAAAGCAAAAAGTGAAGCCATAAAAATCAGTAAAATTGATGGAGTCAATCACAGCACTGTCAATCAAATGGCAGATATGCTTACAAAACTAGGTAGTGTGATTTTCCAAATGCACTGAGGTGAACCAAAAAAGTGTGCTATGAATCTCTGTTGCTTTTAGGAATAACGTGTCTGGTCTGATTGCACTGTTAAGTGTTGCAGGACCCTTTGCCAAAATGACCAGAGTTAAATGAAAGGTGGCTGTACAGGATTACCTAAGTGCATCCCTAGGGAAGGTAAAACAGTGGACTCCACAAGGAGCATTCCTGTACGTCTTATACCCTGTGTTTATAACCACAGAGAAGACCTCGGTCTTACCTGTGACAGTCCTGATTTACATGGGAGAAAGAAGATCTAAGTGATCTGTTAAAAACTGGCTCTGCAGAAAAGAGGAGGCTGCAGGTATAACCTGGAAGGCTTGCAGAGCTTTTGCCAGGGGAGACAGTGGCAAGCTTGGAGGCAGAGTAGATTTAATAAAATGGTTTTTTACCCTTCAGGTAACCTAAGTGGAGTCTACTCCACAAGGTACCCTGTAGCCAGCAAAGCCTAGCAAGCAGAGATGCAGAGACTCTGTGAAGTTCAACATAGGCATAAGTGACCTCAAAAGAAATTGAGTAGTGAAGTGACAACATTCACTAAGGATATAAAAATCAACTTCAAGGTAGTTAAAGAGCAGCAGAGGAATTTCATAGCATGATGATTTAAAAAAAATGGCAGATGCCATTCAATATAAATACAGTGAAGTACATGTAAAATTAAATAACTCTAACAATACATATACAGTGATATGTCCTCAAGGAAGACATAGTCATTTCATGGAGACCTTATAGATCTTACAGATGGTTCTCTAAATAGATCTCATTGCTGCACATTGACCAAAACGTGAGCACAGTGTCAGAAAATTTTAGGGAAGAATGGAGAACAAAACCAGAGGACACTGCTATGCTACTGTTCACATTGTTGGAGAAAGGAAGCATGGTTTAGAGGAGAGAGGGCTGAAGGGTGATACGGAAAAAGTCTATAAACTCATGGGTGATACAGGCAAAGTGAATATGGAGTTTAAAAAAAGTCACAAGAAGAACTAGGGAGTACCAGGGAAATCACAATGTAATTACCAAATAATTTCTAAAAATGATCAGTGAGCTTGATATGCAACCCAATATAGATACCCTTCTGGTCTGCAGCCTTCCCATACTTGAGGCTTACTGACCAACTACAGAAAAATAGCTCAGGAAGACAGGAAGGCACATCTCTCCCTGCAGGCACAGATGTGTGCCTGGCCTTAAAGTCAGCATCTTCACCAGAGGTTTGGCAGGTAACCCAGAGTAATGCGTATGGGTTCAGAATGACCATGTCCCCAGGCAATTTGCTCTGGTTCATGGGTCCTCAGCCTCATGCACCTACCCTTTGGCACTCCTGGGAAAGGAGAAGGTGTAGAGAAATACAAGGACCCTGAAACAACCTGCCAGAGATCCAGTAAATGAACAATGGTTGGGATATCTTTCTTCTGTCTGTTCTCTCCTAGCTAACTCCATCCATGCTGTCTACCTTCTCAGGCAATGTAACAGCAGACTGCACAAAAGTTCCTCAGGGTTTTTTTGGAGGTAGTTTCACCTTCCCAAGCAGGAGGGAGGGGGAAACTTGGCACAAGATTCCCAGTGTTTTCCAGGGCAAATTTTCAGATACTTTTAATGTCGATGAATATCAGCATCAGATTCCTTTGTTAAGAAACAAGGACTGTCATTGTGCTTGTATAATCCATCTGATTTGTAAAAATCATTCTCTATATGCTGAAAAACATTTTATTTTCCAACATACAACAGAACACAAAGAAGTTCCTGACTTAAGATTCAAAGTAGGAGCTTTGCAGCTGTAGTTTTGCTACCGTTTAACTGCTTCAAGAATTAAATTGTTTCTTATTAATAAAATCTACATTTAAGATGTTAGTTTACCTATGTGTAGAAGTCATTTATCTTCTCCTTAAACTGTAGAAATTCAGCAATACTGAGCAAGAAAAATAAAGTGCCTAATAATCACAATGCCTAAATATAAACAAAAATCCTAAATCAGAGGTCAGAATAAATCTTGTCCATGGGGCAAATAGATGTAGAATCACAAAAACATAGAATAATTTGGGTTGGAAGGGATCTCTGGAGAACATGTGGAGCAATAGTCTGCTCAGGGCTACCGTCTTAACTGGCAATGGTTGCCAGGGCTATGCTCTAGTACCTTGATCATCTGGTTTAATATCACCAATCACTCAGGAGAACTATACTGATATTAAGATTAATAGATGTGGTGGGTTGACTCTGGCTGGACGCCAGGTGCCCACCAAAGCCGTTCTATCACTCTCCCCCCTCCTCAGCTGGACAAGGGAGAGAAAATGTAACAAAGGGCTTGTGGGTCGAGATAAGGACAGGAGAGATCACTCACCAATTACCATCACGGGCAAAACAGACTCAACTTGGGAAAATGAACTTGATTTATTACAAATCAACCAGAGCAGGGTA